>VUYV01000768.1:102248-138216 GCA_008711295.1 Anarhynchus alexandrinus | reverse complement strand
CTCTTCGATCTCCAAAAAACGCCCAAATAAACCAAAAACAAACCAACAGACACAGGTTTTTGTGGGGGAGCCCGAGGGGGGGGCGAACAGGTCATGGGACCCCCACCCGGCTCCAGGAGTTCACGGAGATCATCCTATCTGGGTTATATATATATATATTATTTTTTTGCCTTTTTTTGGTGTTTTTTGCCAGAGGGGGAGCGGCAGAGGAAGGCACAGGAGGGGTGGGGGGTGTCTCTGCGTCCCCCCCCTCCCGAGCACCCTTCCCTGCGGAAAATGGGCTAAAAAAAACATCACCCCAAGAGCACGCGTCACCCTTCCTTTCAGGATTTTTAGGTTTTTTTTCTTTCCTTTTTTTTTTTAAACTTTTTAACCTACTACTGGAAGTTTTTAATTTCAACAGCAACGCATCTTTTTGTTAAAACTTTCTTTTTCTCCCCCTCCCTCCTCCCCCCCGCCTTTGCCTCGCACCAACCGGGGGGGAAAAAAAAACAAAAAGGAAAAAAAACCCAAAACAACAAACAAAACCCCCAAAACTAAACCCCCCCAAGAATATTTAATTTAGGAGAAAGTTATGGGGCTGTCGAGGGAGAGAAAAAAAAATAAAAATATGGAAAAAACCAAGTTGAAAGCGCTACTCGGCTGCTCTGGACAGCGTCCGGGTGCCTTCGGTGGGGAGCAGGGGGGGGTGTGTCTGCTTCAGTACCTGGGGGGGAAAAAGGGGCGTTTTGGGGCAAAAAAGGGGGCTCCCCCCCTCCCGAATGGCGGCCGGGGCCTTTTCAGGCTATGGAAGGGGTCTCTGCTTACGAAGGGCTCTCGGGGTCTGAAGTCGGCCCGGGGGGTCCTGACCAACACCCCGGTGTCCCGGTGAGATGGGGGGCCCATGGGACGGGTCGTCCCCCCCCCCAGCGGCTCCCTGGAGAGGGGGGCCATCCCCATGGCCTCGCGGGAGCGGGGGGCCGCGGCGTGGTCCCGCTGCTGTTGGGGTTGAGCCACGGGGTCGCGGGCTACGGCGAAATGCTCTTTCATCGTCCCTTGGTGGATGGTACCGTGCTCCTTGGGGAAGGCGACGCCGGCGTGTTCCCCGGTGGGGGGCGGTTGGGCGGGAAAGGGGACGCCGGCGTGCTCACCGGGGACGGGGGGCGNGGGGGGGCGTGGGGAAGGGGACCCCGGCGTGCTCGACGGAGGGAGGCGGAGGGACGCCGTGGGGCAGGGAGAGCGGAGCGGGGGTTTCCTTCGAGAAGGGGTTGGCGTGATCCACCGCCGGCATGCGGGGAGGGACGGAGTGATCCCTCGGGAAGAGGCCGCCGTGGTCCTTGGTGGGGGCGGCAGGGGGGCCGGCGGGGGGACCCACCGGGTCCCGCTGGAAGGGAGTCCCGTGCTCGATGGGAGGAGGCGCGAGGGGCGGCGGCATGTGGTGCTCGAAAGCGGGGCTGAAGTTATTGGTTCGGAAGTTGTTGACGCTCTCCTGGAAGGGCGGCACGTGCTCCTTGTAGGGCGCCGGGAAGCTGCCCATGCCGGGCAGCTCCGACGTCCCCGAGGGGCCGTTATCGAAGGCGCTTCCGCCGCTGCTCATCTCGAACCACCCCGCCGCTCGGCTGGCCTCTCGCCCGTGTCCTCTATTCCCCTTCCCCAGCACCCGGATAGATTCCACCGTCTGGATGGGCTCTCCCGACATCCCCCGGCTCGAGGCGTTGTGGTAACCCAGCGTTTCGATGGGGGCTCCTTTCTCCTCGGTGCTGTCGGGTAAGTCCAAGCAGGAGGAGGAGACCCTGGTCTCTATGCGGTAGTGTTCCTCCTGCGGCTGCGGTTCGCCCTTGGGAGCTCCGGATAAGCTCACCCCCTCGGCGGAGCCGCTTTTGGAAATCTGGCCAAAATGCTTCTCCTCGGAGGGTTTACGGGAGGCGTTTTTGAGCATGTTCTTGAATTCGATGGTCGACGTGGCGGAAATGGAAGAACCCAAGGATTTCTCCACGCTCGCCGCGGGCGCTCTGCCGGCGGGGCTGGAGAGGGCATTCGAAGAAGAGAAAAGCGAGCGGTGGGGAATCGAGTGGGGCGAGTCTGGGTATTGCTTCTGCGGGAGGCCAGAGTGCACCACCGATTTCGCTAAGTTGTTGTGATTAGAGTCCGGCGTGAAAAACACGTCATTCTTGCCGGGTGAAGGGGAGCCGTCAGAGGTGGAATCGTTTCCTCTGAGGCCGTAGCTCCCGTACATCCCCGGAGAGGATGCCAGCGGGTCGCAGCTCTCGCTCTGATCAAGGATAGACCTCATGGACTGAGGGAAGGACGACTTCACGCCAAACTCCTGCGATCTTTGACCATAGCTGGACAGGACCGGTTGGTACTCTGCAGCTTCAGAGAGTTTACTCGATTTCAAGATAGACTTGGCGGGCTTCTTCTCCAGGTTTAGCATGGCCGATGGCGGCGGCCCGGAGTAATCGAAGTCGCGGTAATCTTCGTCTTCTTGAAAAGAGGTGTCCGGGTAAAACTTCTCCTGGGAGGAGTCCATTAAAGAGGAGGGTATCTCCATGCTGTCCGCAGACTGCTTGTAAAGCCCGGCCGGAGAGTCTCTGCCGAGGCCGAAGGGCCGGTAGGTGTGCACGGAATTGGGAAGTTCTTGGGGATATCCATCGTCCCGGCTCTGAAGAGGTGACCTTGTGCTGCTGGGAGTAGAAGAACCGGGGCTCATGATTTTCGACAGCAGGGAGATAGTGTCGACGTTGCTCGAGGTCGGCTTGTCCATCATCTCGTCCTGGGTGGGCGTCCCGCTTCGCTCATCGCGCACCGGTGTTCCGTCCACATTGTCCATGGAAGTGCTGGTAGGACCACGCTGGAAGTCAGAGGCGTGACTTTCCGTTGCGATGCTGGACCCTAAGCTGCTGAGAATTGGAATATTCAAGTTCAGACCGCTGAAACCGGGATTTCCCTTCAAGAAGTTGTGTATCTTCATCTCCAGGCTCGGAGAAGGGGGTTCCGATTCCAGCTTCGCTTTTGAAATTTCGGAGGACTGACCCAGTGAGGTTTCTGTTGGCAAAAGGGAAGAAGGACTGGTAGGGTGGGAGCCGGGAAATCCCAGGGAATTTGTTGGCGGTTTAAAACCGGAGCTTGACAGCCCTGGGGTATGTCCAACGGGAGCCTTATTAACTGAAGTTGAGGAAACCTCAGCAGTAGATGAGTTTGGAGAATAACCAAAACTTTTGGATATAAAGGACTGAGGATTGGAAGGAATACTCCTCCCCTTCACGCAAGGAACAGTCGTGTTGGCTGGCGATGCTGAAGTGCTCTGCGACGCGGTTTCGCTTGACTGAACGGTATTTCCAGCAACACTCTGAAGTAAGGATGACAAACCTGGAAAGAAAGAACGCCGCGTTCAGATATTCGGGTAAGAGGTAAATCAACCTGAGCCACTGTCGAGGGAAAGGTTTTGGTATTTGTACCGCAGATGTCGTTCCTTAAAACGACTTCATGTTTTAGCCAGGAAAACGACTGGATTTTGCTGCATTAATATCACCGTTAGCACCCACTGAGGTGCAAACTTTTGCCAGAGGCTCAGATTGATATATGAATATAAATTACAACCAAATAAGCTGGGTAATAACTCATCCTGGCTTTGTAGCCAGCTGTAAAACCATCGCATTACTGACCAGGGTTACATGTGCAAGGTGCAGAAGCAGGAGCAGCACCTCTGGGAAGGTTTCTGCTCTAGAAAAGTGCTCTCGGAAGCACAGGGAAACCACAAAGACCTCTCGTGGGCTCCTGTCCCGTTCAGCGCCCCGCCACAAAGCGTTCTGGCTAAGCGCGCTTCGGTCACGGCAAAAATACAAAGACGTACGAAAAAGTATTAAAACTCACTGGTCCGTAACACGTATGCTACCTGAGAAAAAGTCATCTGCGTTTGCCAAAGACGTAATACATTCCAAATAAGTTTTTCTGCCTTCATTTTTGCTTTAGGATAAACACAGCACAGCAGCACGTTTCAGCGCGGCCGCTGCCATCAAATACACAGTCAGCCATTCCCTCAAAACCCACCGCGGTACCTTGCAATGCTGGTGCAGTCTGAGTCTGGGTTTTGGAGAGAGCGGACAAAATACTTTCGGGAGTTATTTCAACTTTGGAGAGAATGTTTGCTAACGGGTTGGAAGGAGCAGACGGAGTCCCCATGACAGGAGTCTTCAGGCCACTAGTAAGAGCTGTTGGGCTCGTCGGGGTTCCCGGAGAAGGTCTCGAGGCGGGACTGACACCTAGGACGGAAGCACACACCACTCACGTCCGTTGCTTCGTTAACGGAAGCTTTTGCTGGCTCAAGTTTTCCACAGATACAACTGCAGCAGAGCTCCACCGAGTGTGAGCAAGGAGAGGCTCCCAAAGCCGACAGTCGTGTGTCAGAGAGACCGAGCCAGATCTTTTCTGTAATAACTCATTCACGTTTATTTCGAGGCAATTAAAGCTTTAAAAGATTACAAAACATTTTTAGCTCCATTAACCAAACACCTGGGCCAGCACCGCTTCAGCACTCACCTGTGTTTTTCATTACAGAAGTTAAACTGCTAAGAATGGAGCTGATCTTCGCCAGGTCCACGTTGGCCAGGTTGGGCAACGCAAGCGCTGGCGACGGAGGGACGGGCGCCGCGCTCACCGCCTTGGGAGCCGGAGGAGTCGGAGGAGTCTGGGCAGGTGTCGTCACCGTCACCGAAGTTGTGCCTGCCGCAGCGGTAGATGGTGCTGCTTTGGGGACGCTTTCAGTCTTCGCGGGTGCCGAAGCTGGAGCAGCCTGCTTCTCCTTCCTCTCTTCCACTGCATCAGAGAGGGGGAGAACAAGAGCAGAACCGTCACGCTGAGCAACCTGATCTGCTGGAAGATGTCCCTGCTCGTGGCAGGGGGGGTTGGACTAGATGGCCTTTAAAAGTCCCTTCCAACCCAAACCATTCTGTGATTCTCTGTCCCCAAAGGATGACTCAGGGTACAGGATTTTCAATGGGATCCTCATCGTTAGGCACGGTAGGGCCAAATCCCACGTGAATAAAAACATATTCCGTAAGTGGTTTGGGAGATGGGAACAATCAGAGCTGGATCGGGACTTCCCTGCTTGTGGCAGGGGACTGGGGCAGGAGATAGAAACCCAACAGCGCCAATTCGCAGCCCAACAGGGGCTTTGTGCCTCCGCTATATCCCAGACGGCGCTCAAAAGGGCCATTTTCTCTTGATGTAATTTCTACACCATTACCCTGCTGCTCCCGCACAACGTACCAATAATTTTAGACGTATCGTCCTCCACATCAGAGAGCTCCATGTCTTCCACATCCCGATTATCCGTCACAGGCTCTGGAGATATCATCTTGCGGCTTCCAACCACCGGAGAGCGGGAATTATCCTCCTCCCCCATCCCCTGAAAAGGGGACTCAGAGCCTGTTGGAGACGGAGCGTCCATACTCGGAGAAGGGACAGGAGACTCCTCCGGATCAGGAAGTGTTGCTTTCAACTGGTCTAGCTTTTTCTTTAGATTGCTCACCCGATTAGCAAATGTTTTATAAGCCTAAGAAAGAAAGGACATCGGACTGAGTATCTTTTATAGGAAGAGAGTGTGCTTCAACTGCGTCCGTAACAGAAGTAACACACAGCCTCAGAAAACCACTTTGAATTACCTGTACCCTGCAGTGAGAACCCTGCTGTGAGAATTCAGCTTTTCGGTGCGACTTGCAGAGCAACGACCATGAAAAAAGGGGAAGGTAAAGCCTTTTTCCACTGACTTAAAATGATTTCCATTAAAAAAATGTTTTCTAACAAATATGCTGCCTGTTTGTTTGGGGTTTTTTTTTGTAGGGTTGGTTGTTTTTACAATGCTTTACTCAATTCTTTCTTTGTTCATCTAGTTTGCACATTGATCACAACTTGTGCAGTTTCTAGAATTTAGGATTTGTTAGACTAAGTGTAATTTTGCCCCCGTTTAAAAGTGCAGAGGGGCTACAAAATTCCAGCAACATACAAGAATTGAGCTCCTGACCCATGGGTCTTTGTAGCGTCTCCTTTTCTTGCCCAACACCTCAACTCTGCTCTCTTTTGAAACCATTTGTACAACCATCGTGCCAAACTTGTGAATAGAGATGATGCGGTTTCTAAACTCCGAGACGCTTAGCAAACACAGACAGACGTCGGTTCACCCGAGGGGAACCGAGGAACAGCGTACTTACATTTGCCACCACCTTGACTTCCTTATACTGCGCTTCATAAAATATACCGGCGTTCTCCAGGGCTTCTGTGAGAGAGGGGCCATTTTTCACTTGCTTGTCTAAGCCATTTACAAACTCTTCCAGCTTTGAACTTGCTTCTTCAAACTCCTTGGAGAACTTCTTTCCTCCCGTTTTGTCTGCAAGGAGATTAACACTCCGTAAATAAGCTGCCACATGGGAAATCAGCTCTCGGAAGTGACTCCTCAATAGCAGCAACTGGGAAGTTCAGACAACGGACACTGCATCACGCCGTAAGCTCCCCAGTTCATCCACTGGTACCCATTAAAAAAAGAGGCCAAGTTGCTCGCAATCTATATTGGGTTTGAAGTAGTTATTAGTGATAAATAAGTTCAAGACACAGCAGCGTAAAATTTTACTCTTGCAACTACCCAGAGAGTGTACTTTCATTTCGGCAGAGGCAAAAATCTTGAGTTTTATTTTTCCTTCCTTACCATATTCCAAGGGTTCCTAACATCGTCGGGGTGCAAAACATCTACGAGTGACCAAGACTGTAAATGACCATTTTTGAAGACTGCAGTCATGGATTACCAAGCACAGCTAGAGCTATCCGCAGTTTTACAATTAAATTTCCTGTTAATAGGGCTCAATGTAACTCAGTTTATTCGCCCCCAATACGCACCGCTTGCTATCAGACTCACGGTTGGTATTCTCAAACATCCATTGATGGAGGCCTTAATTAATTTAAATCTGAAATCATTTAAGGGGTTCGGAATCAGGCACAATGCATGTTTTAACGATATACGAGAGCATGGTTGAATAGTACAAAATACATCATCATCACTTCTGCTTAGTTTGAGCTCTGTATCTGCGGGTTTCCAAGAACAGGTTCCAATTAACAGAGGTTTTAGGCTCCTGCTTGGTGGTTCTTCAACTGCACTTTGAAATTTTGGCCTTTTACCGACAGTCTGATTTCTGGTCCAAGGCCAGACAGAACGGAGGAGCTCCTACAACTCTTAGGATACGTATTTGCACCTCCTTCAATTATGTCAGGTTTTGTACATTCTACACTGTCTTTACCTTTTAAGCATTTAAGTGTTTCAGTGCTGCACACATCCACTCTCATAGTGGAAAGCTGCTTCTCTTTCAGTTCTATCTGGTCTTCCGAGCGCTTATATAGTAGCAATTCATCAATGAGAGACTGTGGCTGAAAAAAAAAATCAAACAAGAAAAGCATCCTCATCACATTCCGCGGAAGAGAAGCCCCGCTGCGCAGAGCTACCAGCAGAGACCTGCTTCAGCGACAAACAACGCTCTGGTTCAAGACCATTTCCGAACGAGAGCTAACGCAGAAACAAACCGTGTGAATCTCCGGATTTTTAACCTCAAGTCTTACAGATCAACGGACTCAGGCTCAGGCAGGGGCTGTAGTTCTGGCTATGATTGTTAAGAGTAGGGACAGTCCTTTTTTATTTTATTTATTTATTTTTTTAACTCTACTAGTGCCCACGTATTTCATTAACATACCGCACTCCTTTGGGGGACCTAATTTAGATAAATTTCTTGCCACCAACTCATCAGCCACCTGCCCTGGTTTCAGCTGGGATAGAGTTAATTTTCTTCCTAGTAGCTGCTGTGCTTTGGATTTAGTAGGAGAAGAATGTTGATAACACATATTGTTTTAGTTGTTGCTAAGTAATGTTTATATTAAGGACTTTTTCAGCTTCCCATAGAATCTGAGAGGAAGCACGGACAGAACGAGCTGGCCAAAGGAATACTCCATACCACAGACGCCATGCTCAGTACATAAATGGGGGTTCGCTGGGGGGCAGGGACCTGCGATCACTGCTCAGGACAGGCTGGGCAACCGACCATTGGGTGGGGAGAGCAATTGCATTGCATCCCTTATTTTGTACATTCTTTTACCATTATTATTATTATTATTATTATTCTCTCTTCCATTACTCTTCTATTAAACTGCTTTTATCAATCCACGAGGCTTCCCCCCCACCTTCTCCCTACCCTGCGGCAGCGGGGGGATTGAGGGAACGGCTGCATGGTCTTAGTTGCCAGCTGGAGGTAAACCACGACAGCCCCCCTAAACTCCTTGTTCGCTGTGGCTAAACCTCAACAGCCCCCCTAAACTCCTCATTCGCTGTGGCTAAACCATGACAGCCCCCTAAACTCCTCGTTCACTGTGGATAAACCTCAACAGCCCCCCTAAACCCCTCGTTCACTGTGGCTAAACCACGGCAGCCCTCCTAAACTCCTTGTTCACTAGGACGATCTGACCATGTGCCTCTGTCAGCACTGTCTGTATCAGCCAGCTCCTCGAAGCGTAGGACCTGTGGATTTCACGCAGCTCCCAAGAAGGCAAACTGCTCCCTTGTACGAGGTTACCCCACGTGAAAACCAGCGTGGGGAGCCTCCGCACGGCTCCGAATGTTTCCCAGCTGCCTTGTTGTCCCCAACAGCGCACAGAAGGGGTGGCAGCCCTAACAAAACTCACAACTGGAATGTCTAGCAGGCATTACATGCCAAGGAACAAAAAGACACTTGATACTCCAGCTTCCCATCCATCAAGCTTATGCTGCTGGTGGATGTAAGCTACGCTAAAGCTACAGCCCAAAGATGGAGGTTAGAGCAACAGAATATTTCCACATGCAGACTTACTCTGAATTCGGCGACAATCTTGGACTTCAAAGCAGCTTTCGGGTTCGTGGATGCTGTTGGAATAAAGAAAAAGCGTAATGAAACTAAGGAACTACACCCTGACTAAGAGTAAGTCACAAAAGGCAATTCTAATAAAAAATACTTTAACGTAATTCAACGAAAGACTCGCAGGCTGTTGTTATTCATTACATTTTCCTCTCCACACAGACGTTTCTCAATGCTCTGGCTTTCCATTAGCTAAACGGGACACGGTTAAGTGCAGCTAGACTGTGACTGAGGTCAACAAATTATACTATCGCTTTTTTTTTTTTTAAAGCCCTATAAATTTTTACTGTGCATACCTTTTCCAGCTCTACCGTTGGGAAGACAAATCCCTCCAAGGGTTGGTCTAACAGCCTTACCCGAGGAGTTTATCCCTCTCTACAAGGAAGGTAATATTATTTCCTAAGTGCCAGACTTGGAGCTGACACACGCAGCCCAGCATTTCCTTCGGACGGGCTCTCCCTGCGGTACTTCCTAGGCCTAACCATGCTCTCAACCTTAAAAACTCTTACACCTCTGTTCTGACATCTTATTAACAGAGCCGGGGGAACAAATCCCACTGTCAAGAGACACTAAATCCATTGGTTTCTGGACCAAACAGGAGAAACATCTGAAAAGAAGCAAACCGCTAAACCCTTCATCCATGCTGAATATAGCACGTTTTTGTTTGGGAAAGCAGCTTGTGATGTTAAGCCAAGTAATAAAACTCTTTTGTTAACCTTCTGATCTCCGCACTTGTACAGGCGGGCGCACGCCACATCTTACACCTAACGTTCCACCATCTCGCTTTATGGACCATTCAAGGCTTTAACGTATAATGAGATTAGTAAAATTGGTATATTATAAATGCATTTCCTGCTAGACTGCACTCCTGGTACTCTTGGACGGAAAAGTTCATTATCTGCACTGCCAGCTTCCAGTTTTCTTTTATCCTAGCACCTAGTTTGCTGTTGAAGATGTGTTCCTGAGCACGAAGGTAGTGTCCACCTCCTGCTGCCAAAGCACATGGTTCTGTCTGTCTTCTCTCCAGCTCTGAATAGTCTAACGCCAGTTTCCAAGAGGTTCCACCAGCTCTTTCCTCTACTGTTCATAACCTCCGCTCTCATAAACTTTTTTTTTTTTCCTCCATACTTCATTCCTTTAAAAAGTGGTTCTCTAGCAACAACTCCTCGGTGCTTTACATATTAGTTTGTAAGGAGCTTTACAAGCCTGGAAGACGCATGCTGGCTCATGTTTTAGTCCAGGTACTTTGCCCAGTTCGGGCTAGCCTTTCTTCTGTTCCTCAAGAAGGCAATTTCTATATTAGTTCAGAGAGTTCACATTGTTTCCTTACTTTGCGATTTCTTCCACGGCTTATTCGGTTGTTTGTTCAGAGTTTCTTTCAGCTGCTTCTGAGTTTTGAAAGTGGTACCTGGAAAACATTTCATTTTTTGCAGTCTGGCATTATGGGATTCCTTCAAGAATCTGGTTTTTGGTGCCATACGGTTGCACGGTAAAAGAGTGAACAGAAATTTGTTTTAAAATACCTAGACCAACTTCCTTAGAGGAGCTGCTGGATGCCCAAGAGAACCTAAGTTTACTCAGGAATACAGCAACCTGTGGGATGGTCTTCCATTTTTAAATCAAGTTTCTGTTTGCCCTTACACTAACACAGTTCAAAAATCACAGTAACGAACAGAGCGAAAAAGGAAAAACACAAGACAACTAAAAATAAAACTATACCACTCGGCTCTTTACGTAGACTTTTACAAAATCAGCGTTCAACAGGCAAGTAATGCAAGTCGGGAAAATAACCACAATATCTAATTTACAAGTAATCTGAATTATTTTTGGTTTCAAGTTACGAAAATCCGAAATTTCAGAACGTACACATAAATTCACTTCTCAACATGCAACGCCCAACTGAAGCCTTTTCACGTGCCAAAGTCCGAACCCGAGACACCGTGTTTCTCCCGCCATGACGACGACTGGCTCTCAAATCCACACCTGAGGATTTCCTGAAGCGCCTTTAGCTCTTAACAACGTGTCGTGGTTTAGTAAAGCAGAAACGTGGACTAATTTCCTTCAAGTATTTGAGTATCGGCTAATTTCTGGTTTTAACTGACTACGTGTGTTTCCCGTTAACATTAGCCATTTCAGCTTTTAAGCAGAGTTCTTTCGTAAGCACTCGAGGACACTTCACCCTCCGGCTTTGCTTCTAGCCTCTTTCCTATGCCACAAATATTATTAGTAAAAACAACTTATTGCTAAAACGGACTCAAAAGGTAGAGCCAGGGACACAAGCCCTCTCCCAGGGCACTGTGTTCAGGGCCTGTAGGACCACTTTACCTTCGCGTTCTGTTTACTCTCAGCTGGAACAACTCCAGCTTACGTGAAAGGATTCAGAGCTGTCTTTAGAAAGGTACAAAAAACGTGAGGCTGATGAATTCAGTGCTGCTCACGTACAACACCTCGCCGTTTTAGAGTCTGCGCTAGGTGGAAATGCAGAAGGAACACATACACACAATAAACTCATTTTACTCAGCGATTCCAGACATTTTCTTTGACCTCTTCAAGCTCACGTGTTAGTTTGTAAGGTAAGAAATGCAAAGGGTAAGTAACTTACTCAGAGCTTCTTTTAGTGCCAAAATGGTTTCCTCAGGGTACACATTTCTGTCCTCCCAGATTTTGAAGATTCTTTCGATAGATTTGGAAACGGATGGATCCCTGAAAAAGAAGAGCATATTGGGTCCTCTTCTCCCCCAACACTGTAATTTCTCATGATTCTAGAATGGATAATTATGTAAATAATTGTGTGTTTAAATCAAAACTTTAAAAAACCCTTCAGACTGGGAAGTTCTCTGTCCAGGTGACAACTTTACGTCTGCTGCAAGGGGTCCCAGTGAGACCAAGGCAGCGAGTCCACACACTTGGAGTTAAGCAAACACACACTTCCATAGCATAACAGATCAGGGCCCTTTTTTGGGTAAAATTAGAATGTTTCAGAGTGGCAGGAACACCAACAGGATTTCTCTGAAGCCTTTCTTCATGGGGGAAAAAAAACTGTTATTCTTCCAAAGCAGCTTTCTATGTGGATGTTCTGGGAAAAAAAGTGTTTATTCTGGGGCGGGGGGAAAATAAAACATTACTCTCTTCAGAGAGGAGTAACTAATTCAGAGAGAAGTGACTGTACAGCAGGTTATCAGTGGTGTTAAACTTCATGAAGACGAGCTTTCCTGCTCATCTCAGATCACACATCCCCTCCGTGCCTTGAGAGTTAAGCAATGCCATCTGTAAGAATCTCCAAAGAAAGAAAAGGAGATGGCCTGGTGTCAGATACCACATCTCGTCCAGGTGCTTCTGTTTCAAGGGGAAAAAAAAATACAAATAAAACACCTGTAAGCAACCACTCTCAAAGCGCGTTCTCCCTAGACCCCTGAGTCAACGCAAGGGAGCAGACCCAAGGGACAACTCTTGGGTTAAGAGAGGAAAAACGCATGACCAGACCCTGCTGATCTCACAAACGAAGAGCGCTTCCTGCAAAGCAACCTGAATTAAAGTTCACGCGCCCCAAATTTAGCGCTCCAAGGGCAGCACCCGAGCCTGAACCCTGCCACTAACCAGAAGCGACTGCCCCAGAGGACTCAGGCTTGGAATAATAAACTCTCATTGGAAAGCGGAGCTGCCACCATCGCTCCCCGTGGGACCCGGGCGGCTGGTGGCACCACAGCAGGGCTCCAAGCCCAGAGCACCCAGGGCGGTGGGCGGGTGGACAGAAGAGTGCTTCACGGAACCACTGGGGTCAGGAGCGACCTTTTTAAAGACCACCTGAGCAGCCGTCCGACTCAGCTTCGAGCCCTGCTGCGTTCGCGTTCCCGCTCAGCGCCCCAAGAAAGAGCAACGCATTTTCTGGCCAATTTTGCTGCTTTTTAAACTGACTGGAAGAAGGCTGGTCACTGAGATTCCGCCGTCCCCGGACACGTGAAGCTTTGCAGAGGGACAGACAGAATGACACCAGCAAGCTGCACTTGGAAGCGACAAAACCCTTCCATCGGGGTCCATAAAGGGTAGCCGAGTCACAGCTCCACGGTACACAAACACTGAAAGATGGAAGCAGCAAGTTCACAAAACTTTTACCTGTTTAATCATTTGTATACCAACATCTGGAATAGGACCGGGCTTGGTAAAGCCACTTGGGGCTGTCAAAGGATCGCTAACTTGCAATTCCTGCTGTAGCTTTTCTTTCTCTTTTTTTGCTTTGGTAGCTGATACTCCCCAGAATTTTCTCTCCCTCCTCCTCATTATCGGCATCTATTAATGGTATTTTCAACTTTCTCTTCTGGCAACTTACATTTAAATATAAGCTAATGAGCAGTCCAACTTTAACCTTTTCCCTGCCTCGTGCTACGTTCAACCATCTGCCGCTTCAAACTCTGTTCCAACGACACACAAACCAGCAACATCGCGTTACTACTAAGGAGCTGCTTTGTATTTTTACTATGTCCTGCCTCTTAAAGACCATCTGGTTTGAAGAAGATTCGGAAACCAAAACAGAGGGCAGCAAGGCACCCTGCAGGAAGGATGGGACAGGGCTCCTGGACCTGTGCCAGCGTGAGATCTTTTCGTCCCACGTTACTCTAATGAATTAAAAGTCTCCGATTTCCAGCAGAGCACAAAACCACCTTTGAGAATGCGTTACCTTGAAGAGAATTAACATTTGAGCAAAAGAGGAGCCAGAGAGAAGCTCGCAGAAGCCAGGCGGGGATTAGACTGGCATCTGCAATGCTTGTTCTCATGGTGATTGACCACAGGCGGATCCCTGGAGACCGCAAAGACCTCCTCCTCCTCCTCCTCTTCCTCCCTGTCTTGCTACACCCCTCCTGGCTGCGAGCATTCCCCCGACTCTGCTACTGTCTCCCCCCAGCATCAGCACAAGCCACCAGTGCCTGCACACAAGCGGAGGGCAGAGCTACAGGGCACGCACGTATCAGTGCAAGACTCACCCCTCACACTGCTTCATGTGATAATTTTACTCAAATGAGACCCCCCCCCCAATTAAAATCCAGCTCTACACCTGTGCTAACACTCTCCTTGTAGAGAATCTCAAACCCACACAGTTGTTTGCACAAAATCCTTCAAATTTTGCTGATGTCTCAAGAGAGTTTGAGATGTTAGAAGAAAAATACACATTTTTTGAGACATTCAACCTTCCAACACACCGTTACTTACTTCACTAGCGAAGCAGCTTCAGGAAGCACTTCTGCAAACGTATCACGAAAGACAATCGCGTTTTTTCTCTTGCAGTTCTGTATGACGTCATTGGCCAAGTAAAAAAGGTTCAGTCGATGAGGAAAGGCAGCTAAAGACAAAAAGAAAACTCAGATTCATCATCAAGAAGTAGTCACGTCAGCTGCATTTTGATAACAACATTGAAGTGCCTGCTTTTTGGGGGGTTTTCCATCATTTCTGTCAACGGTGTGTCCAAGGGGCAGGTCCAACGGTCAAAACTGGGGACTAGAGAGGAAATCTTCAATTTACAAATCATTTCCAGATCTTCCCAAAATCTAAACGTCAAGCCTCAACTCTGACTCGGGCTTAGAAAGGACACAAAAAGCCGTTGATCCTGTGCTATTTCTACGACACCCGTGCTGCAAAAGGAACCACAAAGCCAGAAAGATCAGCATCGCCCGTGGGAAGAGGCCAAACACAAAACGCCACAAACTTCTGCAGGGGAAAAAACCCAACTGTTCCACAGCGTGTTCTGGTCTGGTCTACGAAGCTCCAGCATCACCCCATTTGGCTACTGACTCAGTACAATCTCCCGTTTAATAATTTAGAAGCCACTTATTCATATTTTCTAAGAATAACCATGTATAAATCTCCCTTTTTTTTTTTTTAAGCTGTAGTGGCTTAAAACGGTCTCTCAGATTGGCAGCTTTATCGGGGAGGTTTTACCAGGGACACACCTATGTCCACAGCTGTCCACAGGGCATTTACTACAGATGGGGGGAGACCTTCTCCACAGCCCTTTCAATACCTCCTACTAATAAACCAACGTTTATTAATATATTTAACAAGTGCTGCTGGTTCCTCGGACGTGGCTGCCTGGACGGCCCTTTCCGACATGCGATTTAATGCCAGCTTTTGTGTGGCACACAAAGGACCCCGGATCACCGTCCCTTCTCCTCCAGAGATCGATTTCTCCCAAAACGTCTCCCCTGTCCCCACGGAGCCGGCACTACCTTCACACCCAGACCCCCCCGCCCCCACAGCTGTACTCCAAGCAACGCACCTCTGATCTTCCTTATATTCAGCTCCAAATTTAATTATTTCATCAAACCTCTTCTTCAGTCGGCCAGTAACAGTGCTTGTAGCACAGTAAGCTCATCCACATGCTAATTAGCTGCTTCACTTAATTTAATGACACAATATGAGGATTTAAATATAGGAATGGTGACAATAGACAGTTTTGTTTCACGTGCCCGTGAGCTCTATCAGGCTCCCACCTTCCCCCAGCTGAACCCCAGCTGCATTAGTAATCAGAGTTTTTAACTACAAATCCCTTAATTCTCTATCCCGCTTCATTTTCTAGTTGTCCCTTACCTCGGCAGAGCCTCTTCCCGCAGCACAACTGCACCTCGCAGCTCTCCTGGTCTCCAGGCTTCCCCACCAGGAAGCTCTTAGCATCATCCCTGGTCCAGGGGGGATGCTCACCCTTACTGACACCGCTCCTGCATTCACGACCTGTCGCAGAAAAACCCCAAACCACCCACGGCAGCTCCGCCATCTCCTCCTGCTCAAAGCCAACCAGAAATAAAGCCAGGAATTTCACAAAACTCATTCACGCCTAAGGAAGAGCCACTACATGAGTATTTTCCAGCGAACAATAAGCTCACACACTTTTATTGGAAACCTAATTGTTAAATTTTATCGCCTGCTTCTTTTTCCAATGTTCCTCTCTGACACGGAGAAGAGGGGCAGTGGCCACCAACAGACTTCTGGCAAGGAGTCCACCAAAGTAGGAGCATGGCCACAGAAACAGGGGGTTAGTTCATTTTTAGCGTACTGAATGCCATTATTTAAAAGCCTTATTATAAGGCAGAGAATCCCCGCTCGCGAATGACATGGTGTGCTTGCACTTGGGAAGCTGGGCGTGAAACGCTGGTGCTTTCCAGGACTCCTCTCTGTGCACAACGCTCGCCCACACTCTCGCACGCCTTTCCTGCAGGAGGGCTCCATCCCGGAGGAGGAATCGGCACCAGGCAAGCAGACCTGTGTCCAGCACGCACCGAGCACTGGAGTCCCGGCACGCAGTGAGCTTGTTTTAAAAGCTCACGCCAGGAATATTTTGACTGTATGAGCTCTATACTGACCTACCGACATTAAGGGATAATTTAGTGAGTTGTTTGTTCAAAATGAAGAGCTTTCATGGAAGGCAGCCTCCTTGGGAAAGCAAAGCTGAGGACACATGCAAGGGCTTAGTTTGGTTTGATCGTCAAATCCTCAATAGGTTGATGCCGTGAAGCGAAGAGCCTCCATGAGCCCCAACAAGTGGCACCAATTCTCCTTGGTTGTTTCTGGTGCCAGCTGAGTGTCACTACAGACTGGTGGGGGTGAGCAAGAAGCATCGTCCAGCCCCAAACCCGGGGCAGGAACAGCGTGGTGGGTCAAGGGGACAGCCGGCCCCCGGGACATCCCTGGTCTCCACAGTGGCCATCGGGACAGACAGCCAAAGGTGCGAGACCCGTGCCAGGCATCATTGCATGGCTGCTGCCTCCCCCAGCACCACAGCCGGCTTCTCACCTGTAACTTTGCTCCTCACGTATCTTCCAGCTATTTTTTGCTGGATATGTTTTTCATCATTCCCATCAGGCTACGCCAACATCGCTCCGGCAGCTGCCGCGTCAAAGAGCCTCAACTCCTCTGTCCCAGAATAAGCTTTTATAGTAACAAACACAAGCCCAACGTTTCCTTACCAGAAATTGTTATTTACAGCCTTCACCCTAAAGGTGCTTACACGGCAGATCGGGGTTTGTTTGTTTGAGCGAGACGTGGAGCAAGGAGCGCTCCGCTCTGCCCGGAGGGCTGGAAATCCAACCGGAGCGGTGCTGCGTTTGCCTGGCTTCCCGAAATGATTTGGAGCCAGCTTTCCCCAAAACACCAGCCTCAGTAATCTATCAGGATCATCATCTCATCAAAATGGGTTTTCTGCAATTTAATTAAAACCCAGCACTCCACTGTTAATTCACCCGCTGGTCACCGGACGCTCTTTCTATCCCGGCAATGTTATTCACCAGCAGAGATAGCGCTGATTTCAGATCTTATGACATAACACCAAATAGATCTTGGAGATACATAAACCTTTGATTTAAACACTTCAGCGTATACACAGCCTTTAAATGCAGCAGAAAAAAACAGAGCCAACTTCAAGACAAACGCCAAACGCATGGAGCATGCCTTGCACCATCACCTCCGCCACCATTTCCACAAGGCTGAACGCAGACCTCAGCCAAGGCAGAATTAATTTAACTCCTCCATTTAGAGCTAATATTTATAAAACAAGATTCACCCAAATGGCACAGGAAGAAAAATCTATACTAGACCAATACCTCGGCTACGGACAAGCTGCACAAAGAAAATGAAGCGTCTTTGGGTCCAAAATGCACTTTGGACACGGGGTTTCAAGCACATTATGCAACTAGCTGTATCTGATGGGTGAACAGCTTGTTCATTACTCTTACACTGTCTCAGTTTAAACCGGAGAGGAAATATAGACAAGAAACAGGCAATTCTATAACTGAGCCCACCCCAGCTTTTTGCTCAGTTCCAGGACAGCCGCCTGCTCCGCCAACCGACGTCTCTGGGCAGCCAGCGCGCCATGTGTCCAATTTAACTTGCATTTAAGAGCTGCTCGTGTGGACACACCGACGACACAACCCTCCCACAAGAAAGTGCTCTGTTCACTACAGAAACTTCCCAGAGGTAAAGTTATCACAGCAGTACCTCACAGAAGGTGAAGCTCTTGGCCAACAACTGCAGCCGTGAGGGGCTCACACCCAGGATGAGCCTTGTTCCAGGAAGGGAAACGCTACAGCAACAGCAACGTACTTAAATACCAGCACTTTTTTTTTTCCTGAAAGGACTAAATTCTTTGTCCAAATAGCTGCATCTTCGGTTAAACTGGACATTTCACATCACCTGAAACAAGCATCTAACAGCGAAGTGCAGAAAAATACGTCAAGATACGGTAAAATGCAGATGCTAAGAAATACCCACAGCAAAACGCAGCCATTTCCTACCAGCAGTGTGCAGGGAGAGAGTGACTGACCACCCCTGGGACAGAGCACACACGAGATCACCAACGCTCGGGCGAAATCCCTTCAACAGCCCGAGGCAGGAGCACCAACCGCCCCACAGTCCAGCCCAATGCCTACTTACTCTGATTTATAGAAGACAGAGAATAAAAGGGCCCATTTCCCCCCCGTTTGACATTTTCTACAGGCCTCCTGCAAGAAACTCCCCTCAGCCCGACTCCGACATCGCTGGAGAGACGCTGGGCAGGAACTGCCCTACTCAAGGGTTTCACACTTAACGGAGATGTGCATATATGAGATGTGAAGGCACTTCTCCCCCCGATTAAACGGAGTCGCCTTCATCTTCACCCAGGCAAAACACCAAGATACAGCCCCCGATCCCACCACATCCATCCTTCAGAAGGAGCACCATGGAAAAAGCAGCTTTTACACATTCTTAGAAGCTTTGGAGTTAAAATATTTAAAAGCTGGAAAAGGAACCCAAAAGTAAGCCCTACTGTCCATTATTACCACTGAACTCTTCTGGCTGGGACTGTGATTTCCCGCTGCGTGAGAACATGGGCAGGCTGTGAGGTCCTTGCGGCAGAGAATGAAGTGTACCACAAAGGGAAAAGCAGGAAAAAAAGCCCCACATAAGCGGGCAGTAACCAAATAACCAGGGCTCAGGGCACAGCAGCGTCACAGCCGCTGTCAAGGGTTGTTTGAGCTGGTAACTCGGATAAGATGCTTAAGGAGGAACTCGGACAAACACGAGGGGTGTCGAGCGGAGATCCTCCCGAGGGCTGCACAAGGGAATCATGGAATGGTTAGAATTGGAAGGGACCTTAAAGTTCATCCAGTTCCAACCCCGCTGCCATGTGCGGGGACACTTTCCACCAGCCCAGGTTGCTCCAAGCCCCGTCCAACCTGGCCTTGAACACCTCCAGGGATGGGGCAGCCACAGCTTCTCGGGGCAACCTGCGCCAGGGGCTCACCACCCTCACAGGCAACAATTTCTTCCTAATATTTAATCTAAATCTCCCCTCTTTCAGTGTCAAACCATTCCCCCTCGTCCCATCGCTCCCTTCCCTGACCCAGAGTCCCTCCCCAGCTCTCCTGGAGCCCCTTTAGGCACTGGAAGGGGCTCTGAGGTCTCCTCGGAGCCTTCTCTTCTCCAGGCTGAACACCCCCAACTCTCTCAGCCTTGAAAGCGCTCATACCAAACTAAAACAGAAAATCCAGGCTGCGATACCCCACAGGCTGAGGGGCAGGAGCCAACAGGTGACATGAGGTGTCGGGGCAGGAACAGAGCAGCAAGGGCCCTGCAAGACGGAACAATTAAATTACTTTTGATGAGCTTATGAAGGAGTGAAGGAGTAACGGAGGAGTGCAAGGGAGAAGGGAGGGGCAGCGCCAAAGCAGCGCCTCTGGAAGCTCAGCTGCCTTGGCCAGGAGCTGAAAGACGAATGTCAGCCATGGAGAAGCGGCAGGAGTCCAGGCAAGAGTCTCTGCTCCATGAGCCAGCGGGACAGGAGCTGTAGGACGATAAACATGGGGGAGTTGCACTGGCACAAAGGCTCCATGCTCCTGGCGAGCAGCCGGGCAAAGCAAGGACCTGCCCCAAGGCACAGGCAGGGAACGAGGAGCTGCGTCTTGCTGAGCCTGACCTACAGCAAGACATTCACCGTGGTCCTAGAGAGGAGCCAAACAGCAGCTGTGACAAGAGACACCAAAGTCCAGAGGAGTCTGCACATCCCAAAGAGAGGTGGGAGATAGATTTTGTTTGGAAGGGGCATGCTCAGAGTGAGAGGTAGAAGAGGACTAAGGATGGTCCTGTGGGACACCCCTGGTGACAAGGGCTGTCAGAGGGAAGAGGATTTCCAGAAGTGGGCAACAGCGAGGCAGGAAGGACCAAGGCCAGCTTCTCCTCACCAGCAGGTTGGTACAGACAAGAGAACAGCCCTCGAGCTCTTACCTCACTCTCTTTAACCAGGCAGTGTGTAGACAAGAAAAAACACAAATCAAAATTCAGGGGAAGAGGGCCTCCACCCTTTGCAGAAGGGCCCTGATAGAGAAAACAAACTATCCCAAACTTCACAAAATGTTTAGTACAAACCAGAGCAACGCTTTGGGATGGGAACGTTATCTTCGCGTTACAGCGAAGCTTACTTTATAACTCCTGCGACAGCAGACAAAACCTTCACGCTGCAGCGAGACAGCGGAGATAATGCCACCTTGTTTAGTCTCGTGAAAACATTAACTTTCCCACTCTCGGGTCACCGCCATGTCACCCACGGGCACTCGCCAAATCTGAGTGTTGGCACCCAATACTTATTTGTGCCCACAACAGGCTGCTTTGCCCGCGGAAAGGGACAGCGACAGTCCCTCGCCCCCACAATGCTGAAGGCATCTTTCCCCCCAGCTCTCAAAACAACGTTATAGAAGATCCCGGCCAAGCGCACGCAGAATTCGGGAGGTTGACGGTGCCACCGTTGAGGCGCAGCCACCCAATTTCTGTTTTTCTCAGCGCGACAAGGTGATGCTGAGCAAAAACCTTACCCAGGAGCCACGCAACCACCGACAGATTTCCCAGCGACCAGAAAACCTCAGATTTCACTTCGCTGCCTGATGTCAAGTCCCAAATCTCTACCTACACCCCATCTCCTTACCCCCCTGGGCCCCCCCTACCGCGGTCCCCCAACCGCAGGAGCCGACCCGCGCCCCGTCCTCACCCCGACGGGCACCGGGCTACGGCGAGGCGGGCGAGCACTCGCCCCAGCGCAAGGGACGGTGTGTACCCCCCCCACACCCCCGCTGTTTCCCCGCACTCACAGCGGCGCAGCCACTTCATCCAGTGGTAGACGATGGTGCTGTGGTGCCGCTTGTTCTCCAGGCACCAGGAGGAGAGGCCCTGGATGGACTCCATCGTGTTGGTCACCGCCTGCAGCTTTCTATCGAGAGAGGCCTCCAGCGCCCCGGCCGAGGAGGAGGAGGCGGCGGCCGAAGAGGAGGAGGAGGAGGCCCGGCCGCCGCCTCCGCCGCCCGCCGCCATCTTCCCGCCCTGCTCGCCCAACAGGGCCGCGCGGACGGCGGCGGCGGCGGCGCGGCGTTCCCCGCTCCTCTCTCGGCCCGGCGGGGCCCGGGCGGCGGCGCCTCAGGAAAGGCGGCGGGGGCCGCGCCGCGGCGGGGCGGGGAATGCGGCGGCCCAGCTGCGGCAGACTGAGGAGAGGAGGCGGGCGGCGGCNGCCCCGGCCCCCGCCGCGCCTGCGCTATGCGCCCCGCCCCTTCGCGCCGACCCCGCGCGCATGCGCCGTGTCCCCCCCGCAAGATGGCGGCCGCCCCCGGCCGTGATGGGGAGGTCGGGCCTGGCTGCGAGCCCGGGGCTAGAAAACAACTTCACCTTTTTGTTTTTAAAAAAAAATATAAGTTTATGGTATAAATAAAGGAGGTGGAGGTGGTTCCTGCCACTGACAGACCCCTAAAGGTGACCTGCGCCCCCCCCGTTCCCTCAAAAACACCTTTGACAGCAGGTGTACCCCCCACCTTTCCTTCCACAGACGGCCTCCGACCCCCGTTGATCCAGAAAACAAGCGTAACGGTGATTTGTTTTAAAAAATATGTCTTTAATCAGTGTGCTGAGGGAGAGCAAGAGGAGGAAGGGGCTGTCCGAGATCTGGCGGGAATTGGTGGTGGTGGTGAGGAGGGGGGCGGCAGCGATGGCGGCCCCCTCACCTCAGTCTGTGGACTCCAGCACCGACTCGCTGAGGGCCAGGTCCCAGTAGTGCTCGGCGCCGTGCTTCTTAAAGTGCTCCCGTGCCATGTTCTCCGTGGGGCACTGCTTAAATTTCATTTCGCCGAAGCTGCGATCCTTCGCTGTGCCCTGGGGGAGGAGAAAAGGGATGCTTTGGCGACCCACCTCCGGGGGAAGGTCGGGGGAACCCCGGAATAAACATTTTTTCAGGCTGAGGTGTGACTAGGGGAGCACTGTGCGTGGGAGATGCTCCTAATTCTGCTACGGCTCAAGAAACACCACGGAAAGAGTCGGAAAAGCAGGTTTGCATCCGATCCAAAGCCTTGGAACATCACTTCTGCCATCAGATGGGGCTCGCTTCCCTCCAGCCTAAACCCCCCCCATATTGACCTACGCCCGTGACTCACCTCCCAAACCAGAGAGCATTTGTTTGTTTTCTTAACGGACTCCTCGTCAGACTCATCATCATCTGAAAAAAACACCACCAATAAAGCCAATTTTAGTCCCGAAGGCAGAGGAAGAGCCGCTTCACCACCCCTCCACACACAGTTTTAGACTTACCCTCTCCCTTTGTGTTCGATGTTTGCTCGTCCCATTTTATTCGATGGAGCATAAGACGTTTGAATTTCTTCTGTGCTTTCGGGCCTGGGGAAGAATCGAGACTCAACCTTCACAAAAAGCGCTTTAACCTTCAGTTTTTAGGGGGTTCTAAAAAGCAGCAGAAGCCAAACGGCGCCCACAAACGCTTCCCAGCACGCCGAGCTGACCAGGCACGGCAAGACCGATGCAGTGCTAACACCCCCGGGGTGGCCAAGCCTTTCCCGCATCCTTTGGCACGACACTCAGATCGGCCACCTCGGGATTTCCTGCTGCCAAACAGGCTCTTCAACACTTCACAAAATTACTTAGAACTGCGTAAACCGTGAGGAACCACGCCAGACTGAGAGCTGAGGCTCTCCTTGCTCTAAGCATCCGCTCAGAGAGCATCAAGGATTCAAATCGAGTGCTTTTGCCTTCAACATCGAATGCGCTGGGTCTTCTAACTGGGTTACGGTGCGCTCTGCAGCCAGCGCTAACCCCATTAGAGCTGTAATTAAGGGAGTTTCAAGCGGCCTCCTTACTTCCTTGCCCTTCCGTAACCCTCAGCCAACAATTTTCACAGTAATTTTTGCTAGAGGCAAGTTTTTCTATGCTACGCGGTGACCGAAAGCCTGCCTTAGAAGCACTCACCTCCTTCTACCACCACCACGTTGACATCTTTGTGTAAAACCACCACGCCTGTTAAGTACAGCTGGCCAGCATTCGCCTCGATTTTGAATTTTTTTGCTGGATTGCTCAAGTTTCTGACCCTAAGGATAGGATAAAAAAAAAAACAGACAAAAACCAAATGTTTGTGGAAAAAACAGAACTATTATCACCAGCCATAAGAGCTCCCTACTCTGTCTTTACTGGGTCCAGCATTTCCTCCTCTCGTTCTGCAGGGGCTTTACCCACACCTCGAAATGGCATGTGTTTGTTATTGGACTGCTCAGAGAGGCTGTGTCCGTCCCTTCCCATTCTCATTTCATTTAGATTTTGAAAGTTTCCTGATTTCCGGACATCAATGTACCAGGTTAGCTCTGACAGCTGGGAAATGGCTGTCCTCGTCAGAAACTTCAATCCCAGCTGAAACGCTCCAAAGCTGACACGTGTTTTTAGGGCTTGGCCTTAACAGAATGAGTTAAGGACAGAGATAACGGACATGTCTTTTGGGACAGTGTCATTGCTCTAGGCAATGCTTGATGGAAACCTGATGAGCGGGTGCACAGTCCTGCTACTGCTCCTCTCTATCGGCACGTTTCTATAGGGAATTTGTCAGGTTTATTTAGAAAGAGCCGTACGGTGAACCACCGCCAAGAGCACCCAACCCCGCGCTCACCTGTACACAGCTATGTGAACTCCCTGCGAAACGTCTTCTTTCAGCTTTTTCACCTTCTTCGCTTTTCGCTGTTCTGCCGTGAGCTTTCTCGCAGCGTTTGCTTCTTCGTGAGCTCTGGATGCAGAGAGACAAGCGGCAATAAGCAAAACGCACCCTGTGGCGTACCCCTTAACGGCATCAAAACGGACCCTTCTCTTCCTAAGCACAGAAATACGTTCCCCAGATCCCAAAGCAGCTGCAACTCTTGCCCAGATTTCTGCCTGCATGAACTAAAAGCACATTGGCTTTTTTAATCCAGTCACCAGTCCAATTCATCCTCCGTCTCTTCCCTGAAAACATTCGTTAGTAACAACGGTGATGGTGATCATCATCATAGTAAGAAACTTGTTTAATACCAGGCACGAGGCCACCCTCCAGTGGCAAGAGCTGATCACCAAGACCCAGCTCCCCCCTCCCCGGGGCCTCAGGGGGGTCATTCAAGGCAGCTAAAACAGGCTACAAGAGCAACACGCAAAACGTCACGCCGCTCCTGCTTCGCTGCATCAGTTCAGGGATTTCGTTCTGTACAAACAAATGCAACACCAGCACTAAATCCATCTAAAAACAACCCCCAAAAAACGGTACGATGCGCCACCTACTTCTGTCTCTTTGCCATCTGGGCTCTAACGTGAGCTTCGACTTTTGTTGGGTCCTGAACAGCTTCCGTCCCCAGCACTCGCATCAAGTTTGAAATTCTTACTGCAAGGGAAACGGGAGAGGAGCTGTGAGAGGCTCCTGTCGGACACCGGCTTGCCATAACGGTACAGCACAGAAACACCAGGCACAATTGCAGGCTCATAAACCGACTGTACGGGTAGGTATCTGATCCCACCAGCACACACCGATACACAGATCCGCGTGATCCCGTAGAGGCTGTGCTGCCTGCAGCGTTCCCAGCCATCTCCAGGCTTGGCCAGGGTCGCTGGTTTGCCAGCTAAGGGCTTGCGCTAGCCCGGAGCTCTGCTCACACCCGTCCCCGTCACTTACCTTTGGGCTCTGGCGGTGGCATCAGGCCCAGCCTGACTTTCTCTTGCAGCTCCTTCTGAGCTTCTCTCCGAGTCTGTCGCCGTAATTTCTTCTGCTCTTTCTTAGTTAAATAAACACCCAGGGTCACTGGTGTGTCACTGTCCACTGGGAAGAGAAACGAGGCAAGATAAACATAAATCTGCTTTTGAAGAAGTAAAAGAAAATACCGCCTGCAACCGTTACACCTATACCACGCTCCATTATATCCACACTATCGACAAACCCGGCCTCTGCAGCCCTGCGGGCTGTGTGCATCAAACACGGAACCGGGGAAATGGGGTTTGGCTATTTTTTGATTTTACTGAAAAGTAAAAACGCTATGTGGTTATTTTATGTCCTTTCCTCAGGGTAAGAAGGTCAAAACCAACCTGCTGGTGATGAGGAGCTCGTGTCTGCACTGCTACCCCAGCGAGCACAGAGCAGGCCACCGACAGGTAAGAGTATTTTGTCTCTAGTCTAACAGCAAAGTGGACCAAACTTGGGGCAGTACCTGGTGGGTTGAGCTGCGCAGGGTGCTCCACGAGGTTTGTGATCCCAAAGTATTCGTCTCTCTTTGAAGACGTTCCACCTTTTCTAGAAAGGAGAGAGTTGGGCGTCATTGCAAAACTCCCAGCCCGAATTCCTGCGTTCCCTTAAACACAAGTCATGGAGAAAAAAAAAAAAATAACACTTCCCTTGGGCCAGCCGTGGCGGGTACGCGACACGCACAAATCCCTACCCAAAGATTAGATCAGAGCTCCATGTGCTGAAGGAGACACGCAGTGATGTAGTATTAATGTGGAGGTGTCTCCCCCAGTGGAATATCCACCCACATTTCATGGTTAGGAGGCAGGCTTCCCACAACTCTACCGTCAACAAGACTTGTACAGAAGACTCACGCTTGAAAAAAACAACCAACAAACCAGACCACCAACTTTAGGCAAAAAAAACCCTCTCTAACTCCATAGCAGTCACCTTCTTGGTCACTGGGGGAAAACTGCCTCCAAGAAGGGAGAAAGGCAGCTGCCTACCACCTCCAAGAGACTTTGGGAGCAAAACTAGTGCCCGCCTGGATCTCGGAGACAAGGGAGGTGGAATTCAAGAGCTCAAGCAGATACGTCTGGCCTGATTTATCGTGGAATGGTTAGAGTTGGAAGGGACCGTGAAGATCATCTAGTTCGAACCCTCTTCCACGTGCAGGGACACCTTCCACTAGACCAGGTTGCTCCAAGCCCCGTCCAACCTGGCCTTGACCACCATGTTACTCCTGAGAACCTGCCCGAGTTTCCTCCTGCAGAACGATCAAAACCTGGCAAATAAAATACTTACAAGTCAAGGCCGTTAGGGATGATGTAGGAGTCCCACCACTCTATCTCTGGGATCTCCCCCTCTTTCAGCTCCTTCTTCGGGGTAATGAGAGCCAACTTGGTGGAAGTGTGTATTCCCGTCTTCCTGGCAGCCTGTGAGATCTCTGCCTGCAGTTTTTCTAGTTGAGCCTGTGAAGAAGGAGAGGAAAACGGCACATAAAGGTCATTCCAAAATAGCACAACCTTCAGGAAAAGCACAATATGTATGCACCTGCTGATTTATTTTATTTTTTTTTTAAAACAATCTGAAGCAGACCGCAGAAGAAACCACATAGCACGTGATGGCAGAGTGCTTTTGCAGAAGCTCACAAACCTGCCAAAAATCTGGTCTTATTAGTGAGTCTTCTAGGAGCACGGAGCGATCCCAAAGGAACATCTCCCTATAGGCATCATATCCCTGGACTTTTCTATCTAATGAAGCTCTTCTCTCCCCTTCTCCCCTAGAACTTGGGCATTTTACCAAGATTCCTTTAAATCTCCATCTCTGGGGTGAACACTTCTGCGGAAAGAACACTCGGCCAGAAAATGATCTATTCTCTTTGGAAATTTTCAATCTTTTGTCAAAAAAACCCCAGATTTTGTCTGTCATCACGTGAAGCTAGCTGTAAGAAAACACTTTCCACGTGTGTCCAAATTTGGGTGCCTGCCTTTCCAACAAGAACAATGTTGACAGAAAAGTTTCAGGTGACTTTACTGAAAAGCTTCTTCCTCAAAGCCAACACAGCTCCCTTCACATCCCGGGAGAGGAGAATCAACTCCCATCCCGAACCGAAACCCTCACGTCTGTGCTGTCAGTTAGCATGGCAAGACCTCAAATACCTTCGTTCGCAACCTCTGGGCAATTTTCTCAAATTTGCCTTTTTCATGGAACTTAAAGGTGCGTTTCTGACGCTGGGCTGGGGTTATGGAGACCCGGGGGTCAAAGTAAGTGTTCGACTCCATATCTTCCGAGGGCTTTTCTTTAAGCTGTTGTTTGAACTGCTCTCTCTTCACAGCTCTGATGTTTGCTTTTAGGGTTGGCATGCGGTGAGTCAACTCAATCTCTTTACCAGTCGCATCAACAGTTCGGCCTTGCTCATCCAAGATCAGTGGCGTAGGCTTTGTCTGATCCTTCAGCTCCACTTTCCTGGTGGCGAGACAAGAAACATTGCATTAAAATGTGAGTACAGCAGTAATTCAAAGCAAATGTGAGTCTTATTTCCACAGTAAGCACCAAACCAGCCCAGGACTTGTGAAAGGCTTCCTCAAAACGTTAAATCTCATCTATGCTGCCAGAAAGGACTCAAATCTCGCATGCAGAAGGTGGGAGAGTGTCACCCAAGGAATAACCTCCATTTCACCTCTTTATTATTAAATTTATTCCTTTAGCAGCCATTAAGGCCACTGCTAGGGAACCTACAGCACTGGAGAAGTCCCTCCATTGGCATTCTGGCATTGCACTCGCCAGGATTACACAGCGAACGGCAGGTACTCACGGCGGCGCGATGCCCATCGCGTGCAGGTTGGCCAGTCCCACCATGTTGGCGTTGCCGATGAGCCCTGGTTTCAAGGCCAGCTGAGCCTGGATTCGGGCCTGCAGCTCCGCAGCTTTCCTGGCCTTCTCAATAGCATCATTCATGAACGTCGCTGCCTGCGAGGGCTGGATTGTGTTGCCGATGGGGAGACGTTCCGATTGGGATGAAGAAGAAATTTTTGGCTGTTGACAGAGAAAGGAGTTTTGTTACGGGCCTGTTCCAGCACACTGAAGTCAACACGTCATAGCTGCAACGGGGACCACGGGATTTGTCTGTTGTACCTGTGGTGTTGGAGGACTAATGAAACTCAGCTGCTTTTTCCTCTCTTCAATCTGCCGGGTGGCTGCCTCCATCATCTGTTTGATCTGTGGAAAGAAAATTGGAGAGTGAATTTTTCTTCTCTCTATCAGAAGGAGAGAAGGGGTCCTCAGCACCCTTTTACAGCTGCAAACCCATCCTTAGCGAGAACAGAATCGTATCAAACTGCTCTAATCAACAACTTCCAGCTGTAGAGGGGAATCTAGCTGTGTAGGCACTCTCTGCCAAGACTATTTACTCCATCTTACGAGAGGAGAACATCCAAACTTTCCCCACTTGAAGGCTTCACATTATCGTTAGCCTAACGCACAAGCAGCAGTGAGCCTCGTGAAGGGAACAGAGGCGACGACTGCAGTGAACAAAGGACAGTCAAAAGCAACTTATCTTAATTCACATCACAAGCAAATGACAAAGTAAATGCTAAACGGTGTTGGGATTCAGGTTCTCAGACTGGGGCAGCTCTGTTCTGGGGCAGAGCTCACGTAACACAGCCTGGTTTGACTGACCTGTAGCTTGGTCAGCATCCCAGGGCTCTCCGACGGCGGGCCTGGGATGACCTCAGGTTCATCCTCAACCTCCTCGAACCGTGGTATGCGCCTCTTCTTGACGCCGGAAGATTCTTTGGATACCTCAGAGTCATCACCAAACACATCCTAATGTAAAAGGAGAGGAGGAGAAAACTGTGGTTAAAAACAAAGACTTCTCTTCACAGCCATTGTTTCAAGACAATAAATGACCACGCGTTTTGGATCCAGCACTGTACGCTCAGCACTGCACTGTGGTTCAGAGTTTCCAGGGTGGTACTCGCAGACTGATCTACCGGTATGAATCCTGCATGAAGCCTGTGCCCTGGTCCCCCACCAGAGAAGCATCAATGATGGTCCATGCAAGATTTCAAAGGACAGGAGACATCACAGGGACACGCCTGTGTAAAAGCCACCATCGTTCTCTCAGGCGGGCAAAGGTTTTTCAGCACTGAGGAGATTTAAGGTCTCGCTCAGCTACCCAGAGAGATGCAAAAAGCCTGCCCACAGAGTGGGCTAAAATGGTTTTCATGTCTTCTGCCAACTTCAGAGGGTTTGGTGAAGGAAACTGCGCTGTCCTACCACGTCCTCCCAAGAGGAGGATGCAGCCCCAGACCCAGGGCAGGTCGGGACACCTGCGGCATTCCCTCACGCTTCCGACCCAGCCGACTCCAGCTCGGATCCAAAGATGCTGCGCTCAAACTGAGCCGCTCTGGAGAAGCGCAGCTCAGAGAGCAGGCGGAGCAACAACCACGCTGATGGTCTTGCATGCAGCGTGAGGGTCACAAAAGAAAAGGCGAGATGCGCTTCGCGGGGAGCTCTGCGCTCGGGGAGCTGGGAAAGCGTGCTGTTCAAGCACGTCCCAGTCTGTGAGACTGCCACCATGGGTTTCATCTAGTCAGTGCCTGGTTTGTGTACGGTAAACTGGATTTGTCCATGCGACTGTGTTACTGTAGTGTGTGTGTGTCAAGGTGTTATTTGAAAAGAAAATATACACACCGGTTGTAAGCGTTAGTTGCAATCCCTTCTTCACTATAACGGTTCATATTCTACAAGGACACTTCCTCATCCAGACACAGGTACTTCTTGGAAAACCTACAAGTTCAAGAGAAAGGACTTGCCCATAGTATAAAGTGTGTAAACCATTACGTTTTAGTTCCTGAAACTTCCCAAGCAATGACCTACCCCACAAGAGTTAACCAAGGAGAGCGAAGGCAGGCCAGGCAGCGCGCTGAAGACAGCTAACGTGACCAGTAAGCAGCATTCTGAATTAATCCACTGCGCGTTGCTACAAGATTGAAGTGTGCAAGTACAAATTCAACTCTAAAACCTGCACTGGGGTGGGCGGGGAAGTCATTCTGCAAGCGCGGCCATGATCTGACAACCTCACTAGACCATCTCGTGTTACAGCAGGGTCAGGACAGATCTAGATCTTGATGGAGGACCTCCAAGAAAGGTAATTCCGGAGAGCGGCGTTGATGATTTGGCAAGCGGGACGCCTGTCTCCATGCCAGGAGCCAAGAGAAGAGGATAGGTCTGCTCTGCCGCTTCCCAGCCCTGCTTTTGGGTTAGCTGGGAAGCTAAGAACACCATTAACCATCTGCAGTCATGCGAGACACCCCAGCAGATGCTTCACTGGAGAAGAATCACCTATTCCACACCCAGCCCCATCCCTGCTCCGCTCTGCCAGCACGAGATCCCCTCTGCAACAGGCTGCTGCTCCCTCCCCCTGTCCTGCAGCACACTGGCCATGGCAAAGGTGAGAGGACAAGACAGCCCAAAAGTGGGCACAATCTGAATTTAACTTGTGAAGAAAGGCAGGATCCACACCTGTTAGCTGTGCCATGGGGCTGCAGCCTGCAATCCTGCCACCACGAAGAACCAAGCAGTGATGGGATTGATGATGTCTCTCTCTCTCCACCATCTCCCCAAGAGGTCAAACGCAAGAGGGTCCATGGGAGAAGCTAGGATCCACCAGCCTAGCTGAAACCTCGCTTTCTAACGGCCCCGTGGCAGCTCAGCACAGTGTGTGGCTATTCCAGCCCAATACACAAATTAAAGTGGAACGGCAGCATGGAAATACTTGAAAGATGCTTATTGGCACCTCTGTTGTGACCAGGAAAGCTGCAGAAGACTGAAGTCCTTTTAAGCTACTGCCGCTCTTGGGGGGGCTGGGACACGTGAACCCAAACCTCTCCAGATCAGTAAACTGGGTTGCACCACTGCTCCTCGGGCTGTACCAGCTCTGCAGGGTGGAAGCTGTTTTAACGCACCGTTCGTTAAGCGGTGAACACACCCAGACCTGGAGGCAACCCCTCTCTGGCACCCGTTACAGCCTCAGCCAGACAGTGGCAGAAAAAGCAAGTTTCTAACAGAAAATAGGGAGTGACAGCAGCTGTCTCTCTCCCAACATGCCTGAAGAGATCCAAATCCTGACCAGAGTTGTTCTAGCTAACTGAGGTTAAGTGCTGGCTAAAACTGTCACAGAGAAACGTACAAAAAATAGGAACCTCAGGAAAAGTGAAAGGAAACTTACTTTGTAAGCAGGGAGCAGCATGGAGAGTAGCCCCTTTTAAACTCGGAATGCGAGTGATGGAAAAAATGCAATTCCAGAAGATGGCGAGTAAAGTCTTCAAGAGAAGAAAGGAAGTGAAAACAGGTTTGGATGCATGAGACTTCCACCATCCCAGACAAGCGTTAGATGGGAGAAACACCAGAGAGCTATTAAATCCCTGCTGGAATTCACCTTGTGCTATGACAGGCGTCGTCAAAAATCACCCTCTGCTGATTCCAGATGGAAAAAAGAGAATGAAAACCCACCAGATCACCCACCAGATAGCCCCACTCACTCACTGACGGGGAGAACCGGTTGGCAGAGCGAAACGCAGTGCATCTGGGCAAGGAAGAGCAATGGGAAGTTTTTGGGGGCACCAACCCCACGCCCCCAGTGAAAACACAGCACTGCCAATGCAACAGTAGAGTATGAAAGAAAACAGAGAGATGGAGCCCTGTGAAGTTACTCTGCTGCACAAACCCGGTAGAAATCACTAAAGACACCAAAAGCCCAAGTTTCCCACCAAGGAGAGCGTGGCGCTACCTCATCCGAAGGTAAAGAGAACCGAAAGGTAAAGGCTCACACACTTCATCATGGAGAAGAGTCTTTTCTCTTGAACTTTAAGCATTACAAGATGTACCTCTCTGGAAGAGGAAAGTGTGGCAGAGTACCAGTGCTGCCTCCACGGCCACCAAACCACAGAAAAAAAAAGCAATCAATAATCAATAATCACCTTCAGCTCTCGCTTCCGGTTCCGGTCACTGTTGGATTTGGAGTGCCTGGAGCTTCGGCCTTCCTCCACCGCCTCAAAGAGCTTGTCCACAAATCGCAGGGTGGAATCGTCAAGAAAAGGTTTGAGGTGGTCTGGAAAAGAAAAGGAGCTGTGTAAATTCAGAATTCACTGCTTGGGATGAGCAGGAGAAAGGAGAATTCACAGAGACTTCTGCAGAGCTGTACAACACATATTTAAAGGTGGATTCAATCCGACTAATGTAGTGGGGGCTGCAAGCTGGGCTCCGGAGGCCTCTGGGATCTGCGGATCCTGCTGTCAGGAGCTTTAAAATCTGAAGGATTAAGGGAGTCCAGGCCTCGACAAGAAAAAAATTAGGGCTCTAATGATCAAAAAAAAGAAAAGAAAGCCATGGGTTAAATTATCATTTTCAATTCCTTTAGAAAAAGAGGCCTTAAATTCATTTTTACTTCCATGTTTTTTGTAACATATTCCATGTCTTTTCATACTGTCTCACCTGTCTGCTTTGATTCACAAGCGCTCGCCACTATTGAGGCTGAGTCAGAATCATCCCCACAAACACTTGAGAGCTTCCACGCTTGGGGGGGGGGTTGTGTCTTTTACAAAACTAGCTCAACACAAACCAGATTTCACACCTGAAAGAACAGCATTTGCCCCCCAGACACTGCCAGCCATCACCGGCAAGAAACCACAACCTGCCACACAGCCTAGCGTTAGGTCGGTATTCCAGGAACACAGGGAGAGAGCTTAAAGCTGATTTGAGGCTATTTCAAGGCTATTTGAGGCTTTGTGTGTTCCTATTTTCTCCATCGAGGGGTCTGACCACCTCCACGAGCAGCTGCAGAGTCAGGGTCGGAGCCCGCAGGACGTACCTGCTGCTTTCTTTTTGTCCATGCCCTTCCCGACGCAGTTCAGCGCTGCTGTGACCACAGTGGGCTCCGAGAACCCTAGGACTCGCTTCACCGTCTTCTCGATCCATGGTTTCAGCTCATCCAATTCCCTTTTGGAGAGCGCCATCTTTGCCAGGTGCTGAACTGAATTACTTTGCTTCTACCTGTAAAGATAAGAGATGAGAAAACCACAGACTAGTAAAACAAAAGTATCAGATTATCATTACCATAGAACCACAGAATGGTTATAGTTGGAAAGGACCTTAAAGCTCATCCAGTGCCACCCCCTGCCCTGGGCAGGGACACCTCCCACCAGCCCAGGTTGCTCCAAGCCCCGTCCAACCTGGCCTTGAACACCTCCAGGGATGGGGCAGCCACAGCTTCTCGGGGCAACCTGCGCCAGGGGCTCACCGCCCTCACAGGGAAACATTTCTTCCTCAGATCTCATCTCAATCTCCCCTCTTTCAGTGTCAAACCCTTCCCCCTCGTCCCATCGCTCCCCTCCCTGACCCAGAGTCCCTCCCCAGCTCTCCTGGAGCCCCTTTAGGCACTGGAAGGGGCTCGGAGGTCTCCGCGGAGCCTTCTCTTCTCCAGGCTGAACCCCCCCAACTCTCCCAGCCTGTCCTCCCAGCAGAGGGGCTCCAGCCCTCGCAGCAGCTCCGGGGCCTCCTCTGGCCCCGCTCCACCAGGTCCATGGCTCTGCTGTGCTGAGGCCCCCGAGCTGGAGGCAGCACTGCAGGGGGGTCTCCCCAGAGCAGAGCGCAGCAGAGGGGCACAATCCCCCCTCGCCCTGCTGGCCACGCTGCTGGGGATGCAGCCCGGGATGCCGGGGGCTCGCTGGGCTCCAGCGCATGGTCCCGGCTCACGGCCGGCTTTTCCCCACTCAGCACCCCAAGTCCCTCTCGGCAGAGCTGCTCCCAACACATTCTGCTTCAGTGCTGTGCTTTTCTTCTTCATGAGAAAGCTTACAAGTGGTGAAAGCTCTCGGAGACAATTTTTGCTCCCTTATTTTTAAAACACGAGCTAAAATTAGATGAGCCGCACGGGGAGGAAGGGCCTCAGCAGCGAGGAGCCCGCAACCTGAGCAGACAAGACGCAGCATCAGGCCCTGCGAAGGGAAATCGTGCTCGCAGATTACTCTGCAGGGAAAGCCCTGAACCTCCTACGTCCCACCAGCCTTCCCTCCCGGACGACGGATGACTGCCTCGCACAACGCGAGCTAAATAACACTTCAAACAGATATAGAAAAACCTCACACGCACCCGCTCACCCTTAATTAGTCTCTTTCCCGTGAGGTTCACAAACTACTGTGATCACGTTCCGCTTCACTGATACTTAAATGTTCAGCACGTGCCCGGCTGCATCTCTGTCGGCTGCTTAAACCAGCAGCCGTCGTTGGTGAAGCTGAAATTACATATTTTTCAAGGCAAAAAATTTCTCCCCATTAATTGTTAGCGGTTCTCACACTGTCAGTCACAGCCTGTAGATGCAATAACATTTAATTACACGCCTGGGCCCTAATCTGCTTTGGAAACCAAGTCTCCTTTATCTGGAAACAGGAGAAAATCTTCTTAAGGCAATATGTTTGACCTCAGTATTTCTTCCCCACACGAAAAGGCCTGCAGAGCCTTGACCTTAACGTGAGTCTATTTTAACAGAAAACTGATCAAATATGGTTCTCATTCCTGAAACTGAGAATTAAGAGCCAGGGCGTGAGTTCTAATGAAGTGCTTCCTCATTTAGGGTCTGTGAACAGCAGCCGAGAGGAGTAAATCTACAAATTTAAAGCAGTGAGGAGGGGGCCCGTGCTCCCTCAGGAGAGCTCGCACCTCTCTGAAGCCAAAAGCCTAAAAATCTCTGGAAATCTCTGCAGCTTTGTACTTTTTACAGCAGGTTTCTCAGAGATGTATTAAAAAGTAGCATCAAATACAGCCCAAAAGAACATTATTATAGAATTTCACCTTTAAGTTCTGACTTTGCAGTACGTAATGCTTCAGGACAAAACTGGGGATTCCAGACAAATGGAAATAATTAATTACTACACTGACACATCAATAGTTTTGCATACGTACGCTATTAAATATAGAGATTATATAATTAGTGCTTCTTTTAAACTCTACGTTAATAATCTTCAACTTCTGCGATCTAATCAGGACCGACAGAGCAGCGCAACAGGTTTAACGGTGTTTCACTCGGAATACGGGGAGAGCAAACAGGCCGGTCGCTGTCCGAAGAGAATGCTTCCATCAGTGCCAGCACTCCGAGCACCCTCGAGCCGCGGGGACTCCTGGGTGTCAACAAGGAACCCGGCGGAAAAATCACACCCCTGTGAGGTTTTAAATATATATATAGAGAGAGGCACTAACCGGCTTCCCCACGTTACTTCCCGGAACGGTGAGAAGCTGAAGCCGGTGCTCCCGGGCGCTGCCGGCCAGACGAACTGCTTCCTTCAGGGAGGGGAGAAAGAAAAAAGAAAAAAAAAATAAAAAAGAATTCAGCTTCGCCACCCAAAATTCGTCCGCCTGAGGTCAGAGTTCCCGCCGAGGGGCCGCTGTCGCCCGCCAAGGACGCCCGGTCCCCGCCGAACCGCTCCAGCTCGGCGCTGAAGACCCCCCCCCGCCCCGCAGTCGGTACTCGCTCAGCCCCAGAGTTCCGCCGTTACCGGAGATGGCTCTGTCCGCCTCCCCTCCTCCTCCCGGCGCCGGAACTGCGAGCAGCGCCCCGGCCCGGGACCCCTCTGCGCGGCCTCAGCGCGGCGGGCCCGCGGCCGCCTCAGGCGCGGCCTCCCCGGTGCCCCCCCTCCCCTCAGCCGCCTCTTCTCCCGCCGGGTCCCCTCCCGCCAGCGCTCCCTCCCCTCAGGAGCGGCCCCCTCCCCTCACCGGAGCGGGCGCGGCGGGGCGCAGCCCCGGTAGGCCCCGGCCCGGTCAGCGGCGGCGGCCCTGACGGTGACGGCACGTCGGGGCGGAAGCGGAAACGACGGCGCGACGCCTGCGCGCCCGCCGGCGCGGGGGATGTCGGGAAGGAGGAGGGCTGGGAGAGCCGGGCCTAGGCGGTGCGTCGCGAGGCAGGGGCGGGGCTTCCAGGCAAGGGGCGGGGCGCGCTCGCTTGGCCCCGCCCACATCACGTGTCCGCATGAAAGACCCGCCCCCCCCCCCCCCCCCCTTT
>VUYV01000768.1:49967-67427 GCA_008711295.1 Anarhynchus alexandrinus | reverse complement strand
GGAGCATCACCTGGGTCTCAGCCGAGCGGTGGGACGGGGCTGCGGCGTGCACGGCCCTGGAGAGGGGCACGAACAGGACCAGGACCCACAGCATCACCATCGGTAAGGGACCCGGGAAGGGTAATTATTCCATCCCTGCCCCCCCCCATTGCGGATCCCGGTCTCCATCCACCCCCTGCACCCCGATTCTTCCAGCCTTTCCTCATTTAGGGCATCCCTACATCCCAGTTCTTCCTCATCGAGACACATCCCTCGATTTTTCCAGCTCCCCGCTGGGATTCTCCCCAGCACCGAAAGGCTTTAAACATGTGTGTCTTCCCCCCTGCCCCGGCACAGCCCTGATCCCCCATTTTGGGGGATGCTGGGTCCCAACCCCCTCATTTTGGGGGATGCTTAGCCCAGAACCCCCCTGACCCTCCCATTTCAGGGGATGCTCAGCCCTGGCCCCCATTTTGGGGGATGCTGGGTCCTGACCCCCCAATTTTGGGGAATGCCGGGTCCCGACCCCCTAATTTGGCAGGATGCTCAGCCCTGAACCCCCATTTTGGGGGACGCTCGGCCCTGATCCCCCCTTTTCAGAGGACGTCCAGCTCTCTCCCTGACCAAACCCACATTCTCCCCCCTCTATTAACTCTCCTCTCCCCCCCCGCAGGAGAATGCCCTTCCTGGCCGCTGGCGCTGGGGCTGTCCTGCGTCTCCCTCCTTTTCCTGCTCCAGTTGACCATCCTGCTCTGCGGACGGCGTCTGGCCAGAGGTGACCCCCCCCCCCCCCCCCNNNGGGGTGCCCCCCCCCCCCGCTCCAGTCCCCCCTCGCAGCCCCTTCGCCCCGGCTCTCTTCTCGCCTCCCCCCGCCGCCCGTGAGACCCACCGGGGAGGTAAAACCGCTTCCTCCACCCCTGATGTGAAATAAAGTCATTTATTCACAGCGTGGGAACGCTGCTCTGGTCAAAACACACCATCCCTCGGAGTTGGAACTCAAAAGTTCCTCTGGAGTTTCATGGGGAGGGGGGGGAACTGGAAAAACCCACCGGCCTGGTGAGAAAATTGACTTTTGGCTGGTGTTGGGTGACGGAAACGCTGCGGCATCCCCGGGCTCCTGCCTGGAGCATCCCCCGAGGCGCTGGTGGCCACCCGGGTGGCCCAGAAGCCGAGGGTGAATCTCCTCCAGGTATTGGCTCGCACTGGGGTCCGGCTGCGGCACCACGAGTCGGGGACACCCACGCACCGGGTGTCCCCCCCAACCCCTCTTTGGGGCAGCGCCGCGGCTCCCCAGCCCTTTGCACGGCCGGAGCAGCTCAGAAGCTGCCCGGCTGCTTCAAAAAGCATCAAAATTGGGCGCGAGGCTGGGTTAGACACGAAATAGTTCATTTTCCAAGTCCGAGGGACCACATTTTGCCACCGCTGGCACCGGTCCCCAGCGTCACCCGCCCTGTGCCACCCAGAGGAGCTGAAAAAACCCCCAATTTGTATTTCTGTTTTGGCTCTGCACCTCCTCAAATGCAAAATGAGGTTTAATAACATCAGTCGCCGCTTTCTCTTGCAGACGGATCCACGCCGCCGAGGCGCTGAATCATAGAAATGCCGCTCTGCCAAAACCCCCGTCTGCAAATGAGTTAAAAACCAAGAGAAAAGGGAAAATTGTGAGAGCCTGCGGGACGGGAGCCGGGTGGGCACGGCCCCTCGTCGGCTGCAGCGCGCAAACCTCCACCGATAACTTGCAAATTTGCCCCAGGAATAGTTTGCAAACTTGCGGGAGCTTTGCAGAAGCCGGGAGGATTTGTTTTCAGCGTAATCTTTTCCGATAGGATTTGAGCACCGGCCGCGGGAAAATTCCCTTGGGCTATTTTCTAGCCTCTTGGCGAGGGGTTTTAACGGAATTTTTTTTTTAGCCATTAGTAATCTCGAAAGTGAATTTCACGGCTGCTCGTAGATGGTATCACACACAAACCGCCCGGAAAGCTTATGGCAGTGGTTTAGAGCTAATAAACACACAACTGCTCCGGAAAAAATAAAAAAAAAATAGAATAAAAGCAAAACCCCCGGGCAGGTGCCGAGTGCTGGGAGCGAGGTTTGGTGGCACCACCGGCGCCGTGTCACCGCCATCTAGTGCCACCACGTCGTGGTCCCCGGTTGGGTGGCCGGAGCATCTCCCGCATCTCCACGATCCCATTTTTCCCCTTCCAGGGCAGAAGTGTGGGGAAAATAACCTTTGCTTTTGTCCTCCCGCTGGGTTTGTCCGCTTGGCTTGGAGGAGGAGGAGGAGAAGGAGGAGGAGAAGAAAGAGGAGGAGGAGGAGGAGGAGGAGGAAGAAGGCTGTAAGCGCTGGGGGAAGGAAGGGGATGCTCAATAGCCGTGGGAGATGGTGTAAAAATAATAAAATTCCTAATTCCTGGGTAAGCAAATGAGGTCTCGGATTTCTGTGAGATTGTGCCTTGTGGTGCCCTGTACAGCAGCCGTCAGAAATTGCTGTTAAAGAGGGGAAAAAGGTATTTTAAAGTTACAGAATTGAGCAAAGCCGCGTTACAGCACCTTCTCGCCTTATTTTGCTCACGGGGCAGTAAAATGTGCCGAAGAGCAACCGCACGACACGCGATGAGCAGCTCCTCTCCTCGCTCCGAGGATGCTCCCAATTTTCCCGGCTGCTTGGTGACCCCCCCCCCGGATAACGCCGGGAGTCTGAAGTGTCTATGGGGGCAATTAATCCCCCCCATTTCGGTGGGTGCTGCAGCCAGAGGGGTATTTTGGCGGGGAGGGGAAGGGAAGGGAAGGGAAGCACCCCCCTTTGCTCAGAGCCCTCGAACGCGCCCGGGGGGGTCACACAGCTGATTTGAGTCTAATTAAGGGAAAAATAAAAGACAATGTTGGGAAAACACATGTCTCAGAGCGGCGATTCTGGGACGGGCCACCCGGCATCACCTCCCGCAGCATCCCGTGGCTGGTGGCACCAAGGGCCACCGGTCTCAGCCTAAAGGGGGCGGTGGGACAGCGCGGGGTTATAAATCCCTCACGTGTCACCCACACCGAGAGCCCCCGGAAGCCCCCGGGAGCCGCGAGTGGGGACGGTGCCCGGAGGAAGAGTGAGCTGCCGCCCCGCTGCACCGCGGGCGCCAACCGGGAACACCGGGAACGTGTTTTGATTTGATTTGATTACTTGTTTTTTGAAGAGTTACTGTTTAAAAGTGCTTTTTTTTTTTTCTTTATTTCAAAGTATCCCATTATTATTTCCCGGCTCCCGGGCACAGCCCAAGCAGCCGCTGTTTACAAAAGGGCAGGGAAGGGCAGGAAAGCATTATTTAAGAGCAGAAAACCCCATCGGGCAGCGAGAACAGCCTGTGCGGTAGAAAAGCCCCCTCCATTCCTCAAAGGACGCCGGCGGGAAGGGCGGCACGTCCCACCTACCTCTCGGCAACTCAAGGAGTGGTGGAAACCCCGCGGCAGCCGGTGCCACGGGGAAATGGATTTTTTGGGTTTCCTTCATCCATCTCCTCCTCTCCTGCAGTGAAAACACCAAACAATGTCCCCTCCAGCGACTTCCGCAGGAATCCTGCTAATGTCATCTCCTCGGGCACGAGTTATTGTTAAGAGAAGAGTCTTATTTACCGGCCGCATTTTTTTAATTTCCCTTCAAGTTTTGCTTCCGCCGATTAAAGCTGGGAAATGACGCGACGCATCCGAGAGCCGGGGACGGCGGTGAGCTCATTCGCACCTTCGTCCTCAGCGTAAAAACCCACGGGCCGCGGTAAGAGCCCCCACTCGCCGCCCGCCGGGATGCTCAGAGCATCCCCGGGACGCAGCACGCCGGGCAGCGTGAGGAGCGAGAGCCGCCTTTGCCATCCCCTTTCTGGAAAGGTCATTATTTTTTTTGGCTCGCGTGCTGCATTTTCCCACGCGAAAGGCATCGCTCCCACGCTTCTCCCTCGCTGTGGGACTTTTTACGGTTTGGTTCCCGCACGTAAACTTTAATAATATTAAAAAAAAAAAAAAAAAAAAAGACATAAAAGTACAGAGATTGCGCAAAATAGGAATTTGGTTTTGGGGAAGGAGCATGGGATCGGAGATGGGAAAGACGTTGGTTTTGGCTGCTCTTCTTGGCTGCCCTTTGGGCACTGCTATTGCTCTGTGTCGCGAGGCATCAAAAGTGAGTAAGAACAAACGTAAAAGGAAAAAGTAAAAGAAAGCAATAGAGCGTTGCCTTTTTCCGGCCAGAAATGCAATTCAAAACCCGCAGCCGCGTTTCCCCGGTGGCCCCCAGCACCCGAGGACCGTCCCCGCACGGATGCGGGATGCTGCTGGGGATGCTCAGCCTGGACACCGACGCGTTCGCAGCCGTGCCGGAACAGCAGAGATTGGAGCACAGGGTTTGTTTGCCCCCTTGTATCACCTCATAGTGCATTTTATCCACCTCCCTCAGCGGTATCTCCACGCTGCAGGTATTACTTATTTTTTTTCCCAAGTTTTTTCAAGTTTTACATCATCACATCCAGCCCCGAGGAGCCGTTCTCAGCCCCAAGCCAGCAAATCCCTTTGGATTCAGGCTCCGAGCCCGCAAGGTCTGTCCAACCCCATCCACTCATCTAACGAAAGCCACCACCATCCTCGTAAACCTTCCCTGACCCTTTCCTCCCCAACACTTTAAAAACTGGAATATTTTAACTCTTTCCCAGCTCAACATCTTCCCATGCTAACCCAGCAGCTCTGGCCACTGGTGGGATTCGTCCCAACGAGGTCAGATTTACGCTTGGGTTGAGATTTGGAGTTTTGATGTTATTTTTGTGGGTCGAGGGGAGGGTTTGGAGATATTCGCTTCCTGCTTGCTCGGTCGCTCGGACATTCCTCTGCGCTTAACCCTTTGCCAAGCATCTCCCTACGGGTGGGAAAAGCCCCTTCGGCAAAGCATGTATGGCCCCAGGGAGGCTGCAAACCGTTTTGGGGATGCACTTGAAACGCTCTTCAGCTGGGTCCTCTCTTAGCGGGGAAAAAAAAACTTTTGGAAATTCTTGGCTTAAAATCAATAGGAATCCTCGGCTTAAACTCGACAGCAATCCTTGGCTTAAAGACAATGGCAATCCCTGCCTTAAAATCAATAGGCATCCTTGCCTTAAAATGATAGCAATCTTTGGCTTAAAATTGATAGAAATCCTTGCCTTAAAATTGGTAGGAATCCTCAGCTTAAAATCGACAGCAATCCTTGCCTTAAAATGGATAGGAATCCTTGCCTTAAAATCGACAGCAATTCTTGCCTTAAAATTGACAGCAATTCTTTCCTTAAAATCTATAGGAATCCTTGCCTTAAAGTCGATAGCAATTTTTGCCTTATAATCGATAGCAATCTTTGCCTTCAAATCAACAGGAATCCTTCCCTTTAAATCGGTAGGAAACCTGAGCTTAAAATTGACAGCAATCCATGCCTTAAAATCAATCGGAATCCTCGGTTTAAAGTGGATAGGAACCCTCGCCTTAAAACCAATCGCGATCTTTGGCTTAAAATAGATGGCACGAGGATGAGGAAAGCCTTGCGTGCCGCTGCCCTTCCCCGGCCGGTTGTCCCGTGGGTGCCGGTCCCCGTCCCACCGCAGCCGGTGGTTTTCCACCCCCGCCTGCAGCCCGTGCCCCCCTCCCTCCCCCGGCGTTGGTCTCGGCTCAGCGCAGCTGTTTGCCATTAAACTCCTTCGCCCCGCCAAAAAACTCGCTTCCGTTTTCTTATCCGCGAGAGGAAACTCCCGAGCCCACATCCCGCGGGGGCAGGCACCCACCGAGGGAGGGGGGGGTGTCCATGCCGGGGGAGCATCGTCCTCCAGCCATTTTGCTGGAGAAAAAAATGGAAATACAGAGCCGGGAAAAGATTTTTAAGATGGGGAGAAGGTGCCTGGAGGGATGGCGGGTAAAGACAAGGCGAGCGCAGGGGCTGCGCCTCCTCCCAACGTTGACCCGCGTTCAACCGCCCTCCCGGCTGGGAAAGGGTTCTCTTTCGGGGTGAATCGTCCTCATTATGAATTTCTTCTCGTCATATCTCAAAATAAAGTTCCTCTCTTGCTTTCGAAGACTCATCTCGCTCTTTCCTGGTTTGGCAACATCCATCTCCTGCGCCACATCCCAGAGCCCCCAAAACACACCGTCACCCATCGCGCTCGAGACGCCAACTGGGAGAGGAAACCGTCTGGGTTGAACGTGTGTTTTTTTTTTTCTCCACAAAAACTGATTTTTATCGCTGCGTAAGCAAGAAAGTCACAGCAACCTAAACCACGACAAATCTCAGCACCCCCCTGGCAGCAAACCCGCGGTGTGGGGCAGCCCCCACCACGCGCTGCTCAGGAGCTGATTTTATACTTAATTTACCTCCTGCTCGTTCTAGTCCCCTCTTGCTTCACACCCCAGTTAACACCAGTTTCCGCCAGCATCACGTCGTCTCCTCGGAGAAGGCCGCCTGCACTGGTATCACCTTTTCCCCACAAAGTAGAGGTGCCAGGTTTTGTTTTCCTCCCCATTTGTCTTCCAATAAATGTTTTCCCATTTTTTTTTTTTTATTTTTAGAGAAGAGAGGAAAATAAGACACCAGTAGGTATCGAGGCACCACACCCCGCGGATGCCGGAACAGGAGACGACCGTAAACATCGAGTGGAGCTCCTAAAACTTCCCAATCCGGGGTATTTCTATCCTCTACAGAATAAAATAAGCCCGTGACCGTTGGCGTTTCTTCTTACTCATGTAGAAACTGAGGCCTGGGAAGGTGAAATGAAGCCAAGAAAAAAAATCCCCCAAGATTTCAAGGGAAGTCAGCAACTGAATTTGGCTCCCAGTCGTCGGTTCTGCCTTTGCCTCTTAATCGCCGCCTTCTCTACAAGAAGGATTTGCTATTAATAACTCCGGTTATACTCCGTTATAACATAATCAAAACCACCCTCCCTCTATTTGCGAGCTCATCCAGCGGCACTAACCCTCCCTGGGGGATAAATTCCCAAGATTTGCAACTCGGCCATCGGAAAAGTCTTTGCAAAGGGAAAAACCTTCCATCGCTGGAGCGGCGTGACGGGCGTCGCACGTCTCCCGGCCCATACGGGACGACCTCTAGCTCAACCTGACATCGCACCGCTCGGCAAATCACAGAAAACTCATCTTTTCTGCGCGGAGGCTGCTCAGTTCAGCCCTCGCAAGAGTCATTTCCTGCCTCCACCGGGACGTCTCAAGAAATTCCCGAGCAGCAGCGCCCAGCCGCACCGGCAGACGACACCGAAACATAGGATGACGAACTTTTTAATTGCAGCACTCTTGGTTCTTCATTTTTTACCGGGTAAATATGCTCCTCTGCTTTTTTTTGTTGTTTTGGTTTGGGTTTTTTTTTGGTTTTTTTTGGGTTTTTTACAGCTTGCAATTTAATTTTGTCACACTTGAATCGCTGGGCTGGAGTTATTTCTCTGCTGCACGGCACTCGGGGTGGGGTCTTGGAGGCTGAAAGGTTTTGGGGTGTTCGCTTGCAGATGGGGGGTCAGTAGCAAAAGAAAAAACCACCCAGGAAAACACAATGCAATTATTAAAATTTGGGTTTTTTTTTGGTCTTGAAGAATATAGTGTGTGCTTGAAGAATACAGTGTGTGCCGGGAGCAGAGAGCCTGATAATGAATGTTTTCCATATTGCGTTCAAAATAATTTGCAATATTCAGCTGGGAGCTATTAAGAGAAGACAGATATAGGCAAGGGGGAAAAAAAAAATACCCAACCAAACAGGATTTCCTGAAGTATTAGGTGGGCACTTGGGGGAGGTGGGGAGACCGAACCAGGGGCAATTGAGGGAGGAAAACCACGGCGCTGGCAGCGCCTGGGAGGGACGAGCGGCGGAACCTGCAGCTAATCCGGGACGAACACACACGTGCGATGAGATAACGCTCCCGGGAAGGTGAGCACCGGCCGAGGGGGCAGAGAACTGGAACCCGGCAGCTGCCCGCGGCTCTGCCGTGCCCACCGGCCGCAAAGAGCCCTCGTCCTTCGGTGCCCCGCCGGGGGAAGGCGGCCAAACGCGAAACATCACGCAAGGGGTTAAAAGCAGCCGCGGAGGGGAGGGGGACTTCCAGATGGAAGCTCTTTTCGGCAATACAACTCCTCTATTATTCTTAGCATGACTCCAGTGTAAATACAACCGCCAGCTTGGAATAACTTTCTCAGAAAGCTTTGTGCATGGGATAAAGTGCCCCGAGAGCCGGAGTCTACAGTGCCGGAGCCAAAAGGGACGGAGTATTTTCGAGGGACAAGCGTGGGAAGGTGTGGGGGTGGACGCTACACCGCGCAGCTCCTGATTTCGGTCCGAGCGTCCCCAAAAGCTCGGGATGGGGATAGGATGGGTTGAGGCGTTTCGCACAGTCGGGGTGAGCGATGGATGAGGTGGCGCTGTGTCACGACCCGCAGACCCCAACTCCCATCCGGGGGCTTCGATGCCCGCGCAGGAATCTTTAGGCTGGGTCACTGGTTTCAGACAATTTCACCCAAATTAGAGGTTTTGGACCCGGGCTTCTCGCTCAGTCTGTGCTGAGAAATTCGGGGCTACATTAGAAAACAGTGGGAAGTTTTAGAGAGGGGTACCCAGAGCTACAGCTGGCCCCGGGCACGACTAACGGCATCGTTAAAGTCATTAATGGTATAACTAATAATATTAATATGATAATTAATATTATCTTATTATATGGCTATATATAAGTATTAAAATATTAACACTATAATATTAATTTACATTATTCTATGAGTATCCTATTATATTATTGGATGAGTACGCGAGTATTTTAACATTAATATTCCCAATCAGTCTGCTTTATAAGACCCCCCAAAAAAGAAAACACATTGAACCTTATATTTGGAAAAGGGAAATGAGTGATTTTATAAGACTTTGACAAGGTCATACGATTCAGAAATCTATTTATAGTGACCCAACCCTAAGGAAATGTGAGTCTCCTTTCTGAGTCTTCAGCAATTTCACAGCAAAAGGCACATGAGGAATAAAGCAGTGGGGTCACCGGCCGAGGAGCGGCTCAAAATGCGTGAAGCAGAGCTTTGAGATCCCCCCCCAAAATAAATTTGGGGTACCGGGTGCAGGAACGTGACTGGGGGGCTGCAACCCCATTATTGCATCTCCTTCTCCTGGCACATCTGCACCCAAAATAAAGGAAAAAAACCCACCTGGGACGAGCTCAGGTCCGGTCTGCAACACGATAGCTTTTGTTGTGAAGTCTCTGATTTAATTACGGGCCAGATCGCGAATCCATTACTCCCACCAGGGAATAGGTTTTGCACAAAGCGCCAATAAATCAATGAAATTATTCATGTGAAACCGTATCCGGCCGGCTCGACGTGAGTCTCTGCTTACAGTGCCGGATGACGAACCGTTCATTTTTTGTTTGTTTTTAGGGAATGCTGAGATAGAAGATGAGGAGATAACGGAGTTTTTATACGACTACGCATCTCGTTTCAGTGAGAACTTCTTGCTTTTTTGGGGTCAAATGAGCAAGTCGGAATAACCGGGGTTGGAAAGGATGCTGGGAGGTCTCCGTCGAGGGTGCGCCAGGCGGAGAGGTCAGGCTTTGCCCATCTAACCCAACGCAAAGGCACCGAGAAGCCGCTGAGTCGAGTCCTCTGCAATTACAAATAACCCCCAAGGGACCCCGAGGCCACCCCACCCCCCCGTGCTGCCACCAGCACGGACCTCAATCTTTAATTGAAGCTAAAAGCTCGAGGCAGAAGGAAACTAAGGGGCTGCCGTGGCCTGAGGTCCTCACGGCACTGGAGCTTTGCAGAAACACCCATAGGAAAACGGATCTGAGGTCTGGGGAGATGCTGCGTGGGTGAATTAAGAGGGTTTGCTGAGTGGCCGCTGTGTGGGAATTCGGGGGGGCTGGTTACAGCCACCGCGGGCGCTCAGGCAGGACAGGCGAGCAAAGCAGCGGCAGTTTAGTTAGCCGAGTTATTCAGATTAATTTGAATTCCATTGACTATTCAGAGGCGAAAAGACATACAGTAATAATGTCACAGTATAAGGGTGGGACTCACCTCACCTAACGCTGGGTGATGTGCACGCAGCACAGGTGCCCCCGACCCCCTTCGGTGTCAATGGAGAGAAACTGGTCCCCAGCGTCTCCGCTGACTTTAAAAAGAGCCTCTGGAGACCCTCTCAGATTAAAATATTTACACCTGAACCACATCAGGGACCCCTGATACAAATTTGAATAATCTGTAGGAAATACACGCCCTGACACCGAATGGGTCTGACCACTATAAATTAAGCGATGCTTAGAGAAGGGCTGTGTAAAACGTAAAACAAGATTAAAAGTAGAGCTAAAAGACTTTTTCCTGGAGCTGTTCTGCCCCCAGTGGTTCTCACCACCATCCGAAATCACATCTTGCCGAGCTAAAAGGGTTATTGAGATGGACTAAGAGCGGAGATAACCCCGATAGCTGCTCCCCGGGAAGAGATTCGCTTTGATTTCTGCAGCAATCCCAGACTCCTGCCCCCCCCCGGCACGCTGCCATCGCTGCTCACAAACAAACTCAGCCCCCAGCCCGGGCAGCCTCTAAAATTAAGTTTCCAACCTATGGAACTGATGCTCGGTGTGATTATTAGAGTGGCTTGAGTGGGTAAGACGCCTGCCTCGTTACGCTAAATATTAATACAGACTCATCAGGACAATGCTTTCGTTCCAGGTGATTACTTATACGCAACTGTAGAATATTATTCCGAGAACACCACGTTAATACCCACCATGTATCCGTATGAGGTGAGTCGGACTTTCTCTTACCAAAAAAGGGGGGTCTTCCTTGCCGAAACCACTGTCGCAAGAAGAAATAAATGGATTAAACCCGACTGATTTTAAATCACTGAACAACTCAAATGACTTTGGGCAATAGCTGTGATCAGTTTGCCACAGACTTATTTTGCCCGTTTGCACAGAAGAAGGTCAGAGAAGGGGAAATTCCCAGTTTTCCTCATTAAATAATATCAAGCCTGTCCCAGTGAGGGATCCCGCTGGATATAAACTAATCCTCTGTTGTGATATCATAGGTTATTCCCTTTCCTGTACCATCCAAGCACCACCGGGGCTTTGGGGATTTCCCAAAGAGTTTGTCATCCCCCAGGTTTCAGTGACACACAGGGACGCTCGGGGGCAATGGTGCCACTTCTCCCCCAGGGAGAATTTCTCCCCACCAGGGATAATGAGGAAGGTAGAAGAGCTCGTCAGGGCATGAACTCTGCCACTGCCTGGGTTTTTTTTTGGGGGGGGGGGCATTAAAACACGTGATTTTTGACTGACTTATTTTCCTTGACTTGCCAGGATTTCGAGGAGTCGGCGGGATCGCCCCTCCGGTGCCACCTCCCCCTCCTCATCCTCCTCAGCCTCCTGGGTTTCCTGCTATGACCCCCCTCCCCGCACTCCTCCTCAGAAGGTACTAAAGCCCCGTATAGGATGTAAGCACTCACTTAAAGCATGTCTTTAAGGCAGCAAAATTCAATTCCTTCTAAAGCAGCAACGAGCAGCGCTTCGCAGCAACTTTTCAAAATAATTAAAAAAAATAATTAAGCCTTTCAGGCATCCAGCTGCAATGCCAGGGCCAACCAAGGAAGCTTTCATTCCTACAAATGACCTGAAAAAAGCATTTTAGGGTATTTTCTTCCAAAGCACCCAAGCGACCTCTTTGCACACAACCTTCAGTGGGACCTTCAATGGTCCGAACACCCTTTGGGCACCCCCGGCCCAACCCCGGTCTCGGCTCCAGGCGCCTCCGCTGCTCAACCACCCAAATCCTCTTTTTTCCAGAGGCTGAAGCTCACTGGCATCCCAGGTGCAGACGAAATCCCCGTCCCGCCGCAAGCGTGGCTTCAAACACAATAGTAGGACGTGGCAATCACTTCCTCACCTTTTCCCCTCGTTTCAGACATGACGGCTTTGATGAAGAAAAGAACATCGTCACCGCGTTGGAAATTACATCCTCTAAGCGAAGCGGTCACCTCTGTTTTTAGTACAGTTGTGACTTTATGTACAAAGTTTTCAATAGATGGACGATGCCGTCCCGAGCCATAAAAGTTGTGCAAACACTGAAGAGCTTTGTAATGACTAGGTTCTTTCCTATTTCCTATTATTCTGTTGTAAATATGAACTCCTGCCAATAAAATTACTAACAATCAGCGTTCGGTCTCTAGCGTGAAGCCACCAACACCCTCCGGCAAAGCAGGAGAGACGCCAGCCCCATCCACCCCCGAGCTGGGCTAACCTGCTCCTCCTGCCCCGATTCCCACCCCATTTCTCCAGGAAAACCTCAGAAACTCGGGGACTGGATGCAGATTTTGCCACATCCCATCTTCCCAGGCCACCACATTAAACGGGGCTGTTTTGGGACAAACCCTCCACGCTGGCATCCATCCGCCGTGAGGTCTGCAGTGGCCAGCGGTACGCTCTCATTTGAGGGTAAATAATCAGTAAACACCGGCAGGACAGGAATAACAAACGCAAGACACTTGTACAGCGCTTTTCCCATCAAAAGGACCTTTTTAAGCGTCTCAACCCATAAGCTATAAGCTAACAGCTAGCTAGAAAGAGCAGGCAGAAGTTTTCCATTTCGTTTTACCCAGAATTGCTCTTAATACTATTTATTTTCTAGAAACACCAGTAATATCTGCGGTGCAATGAGAAGTCGGACAAAAAAAATAAGCCCCTCCAACCAATCCAGCCCCCACCAGCTCCCCATGGAGAACAAACTGTGCCAGAAAGGTTTTGTTTTAGTCAAGAAATCTGAGTTTATATGGCTTCTCTTGGCCCAGTTGGGGGAAAAAATGCAATCCCACACTCTGTGTGTCTATGGTGGTCTTCTTTGGAGGAGTTATGGGGAAGGAGAGGCAGCAAATCTGATCCAGGTGCAGCCAGGTGGCCCTGGAGCTCCTGCAAGTCAACGGAGGTTGAGTGAACCCACCAGGCAGAGCCCATGGTGGTCACATCTGCATGGCCCCCAGGTTCGCAGAGCTTCAAGCTCCCCTTGAGCTCACCCTCAAAACCTCAGGCAAAAATTCCCCACCTGCCAGAGCAGGTACAGCCCAAACCCACCCACCTCCTCTGCGCCCACAGAGCAGCAGTGCCGCGGACGGTGCCATCACCAGCCAGTCCCGCCATCCCTCACCCCGGCTTGTGGGGTTCTCCAGGCTCCCAACCTCGAAAAGTAGAATTATTTTATTTTCTAGGAAAGCCAAGAGGCTCTGAAACTCTGGGAATGGCTTCAAACTGCAAGAGAGTAGATTTAGATTAGATATTAGGACAAAATTTTTCCCAGTGAGGGCGGTGAGCCCCTGGCGCAGGTTGCCCCGAGAAGCTGTGGTTGCCCCATCCCTGGAGGTGTTCAAGGCCAGGTTGGACGGGGCTTGGAGCAACCTGGGCTGGTGGGAGGTGTCCCTGCCCAGGGCAGGGGGTGGAACGAGATGAGCTTTAAGGTCCCTCCCAACCCAGACCATTCTACGATTCTATGAAACAGGGCCAGGAGCCGCCTAAGGGAGCGAGGCCCGAATGCGCTGCCAGCCAGTGCCACCTCCTGGCTCCTCGCTGCTATAAAAGTTGATAAAAAATGCTGAGCTTTGCCTAAGAGAGCTCTGGAAAATAACTTCTGAATACACAGCATTGAGATTTTCAACCCTGCAATGAAGAAAAAAAACTTTAAGGGAAAATAAAATACGTGCATAAAGCTTATTAATAAAAAAATATTACTAAATAATTAGTGGCATCAATACTCAATGGTGGTGTCCCTGACACCGAGGGACGGAAAACCACAAAAACCTTTAGAAAGGCCAAAAGCATAAGACAAACCCAACCACACAGAGGAGATAAATATGTGAAGACATATACAATACACCCAATTTGTCGTAAAAAACCCGGCTTAGTTTTACAGCTCACTTCAAGACCAGAAGAAAGGGCCAAAAACTATATTCAGGTTATAGCACTGTTTGGGATAACGTATGTCCTGACCTAATTACAGCTAACGATGCGTAGCTGCAAACGACCTCACTGCTTTCCCAAAGCTGATATTATTCACCAAAATCTCTTTGGTTTATAAATGCTCTTTTTTCTTGCAACACTAAAAGCATCTTCCCACACGCGCCGGTCCCTGCTGCCGGGCTCTGCTCCAGCCGGACCACCCTCGGCCACCCCCAACGCCCCGGGTCCAAGCCGGGAAGCTCCGAAACGGGGGAAAATCCCAGATTTTCCATGACGGGACCTGCAGTCTTGCACGCGATACTAAGAGCGAGCACACTTGTATCAGTGAAAGTATTAAGATTTGAAATTTTAATTTTTTTTTCTTTGGAAACACAAACTCGCATTTCTAATAGGAAAAACAAAATCTCACCCGGGGTCCTTTCCGACAGTAAAACTGGCAGCTTCTCCTCAGTCCACACCCGAAGCCGGGGGTGAAGCCATCCTCATCCGGATGCTTCCACAAGTTGCTTTCCCAAATTTACCCTTTTTTTCCACCGCTTGTGCAACGCCTGCCCGACCCTCAGCTCTGCAGACGGCCGCCCAGCTCTCCCGGCAAACCTCCACGGGATAAGCTGCTTTAATCAAAGAGGATTTCCCTCCGGTTTCGAAAACCTTTCCTAGTTATCGTCGGGCAAGAAGCGAGCAGAAGGTCTCTCAAGGTCTCTGGTGTTTTCTAGCAGCACCTTATCAAACTCTTTGAGAAACAAATCCGGGCAAAACATCCCGGGGGAGCTGCAGCCCCCAGGGGCTTTGCGAGGGGGCAGGCAAGTCCTGGAGCAGGCATCGATGCAGCTCTGCTCGCCCTCGGCTACCCCGCGGTGGAGGGTCACCGGTGGGGTTTGGATGCATTTAACACGGATGCAAAGTAAAAAGGGGGAAAAAAGGGGGCTGAGGTGGCTTTAGGGCTTGTTTCTCATTCCTGGTGTGGGTGATCCTGCAGCCACGGGGGAGGTTATCAGTGGTCTGGTTTCACCCCCAAAAACGCCAGTGATGCACACGACTAGGGAAGAGCAGCTCAAAGCCACCCTCCACGGGGCCAGCGAGGAGCTAACAGGTCCTGGGGTTTGTAACCCCCTTTTTAGAGAACTGTTAAGATGAATTTGTGCAGATTTATACAATTACCGACGAGGGCTGGGACTGGTCTCCTGCATTTATTATTTATAAGTTACTGTCTTCACTCGGTGTCCCGGTACATCCATCACCTTACGTCAAATCTTAAAGCCCCGACAAGAGCGGTGTCGCTGAGAACGTGAACCATTTCCATCAGCGTCCCCTGGAGCAGCCGCATCTGACACAAAAAAGCATAATTCTCCTTTTACTCCTTAACTCTCTCATTTACTCTATGGCATGCCTCTCAGGGAGCTTTTTTCCCTACAAAGAGCGCACAAGCGCATTTTGGAGAGCGCCGCAAGAAGGGTTTTGCTGCAGAAGCCTCTGCAAACAGCCAGACCAGGCAAAGGCACTCCGGTATTAAATCCTGCCTCAGCTCCCCCAGCGAATTTTCTTTCCCAACATATATATTTTTTTTTTAAGCACTTCAATATCAGCTATTGCAAATAAATTCCAGTTTCAGACAGAGCGACACTCTGCCCTTAGTATTCAAGCAGCACTGCAACGGGTTCTCCCCTTCAGCAAAACCACCCCTTATTTTTCCTACATCAGTGGGTGACTTTGTATTCGAGACCCCCCTAAAATAAAATACCTTCCAGACCAAATATAGCACCGAATTGGCAAGATTCGGTCTTTTTGACCCCATTTTTAACCCCTTCTCAAATAACCAGAGAAAGGGGCTGGCTGAACTCTCACTATTTGATCCTGAAACAGGAAATATTTTGTCCACTCAGTTTACACAAAGCAGAATAGACCAGCAGAGATTCCCATGTTGGTTTTTTTTCATCCTGCCACTGAGTTGCCAAAATGTCTCCGGCTATTTGTGTCTCAAAGTTAAAAGAATCAACATATAAATATTTGGAATAGCTTGTCTAGGAGGGACTAACACTTCCAGCCTGGCAAAGCACTCCTGCCTGTACTTAGCATTAAGGATGTCAGTGGTTTACAGGCATGATTCAGCGGCTGCGGCGTGGCTGGAGATCAGCATCTTCCAGGACCGAAGCTTTAAATGTAGAAATATTATTTAATTTTAAATAGCAAAAAAAAAGTTTTCCATGCTTCCAGATGTACATAAACCATATATATCGGACCAGAGATGCCCCAAAATTAAAGAATTATGCTATTACATAGCTGTTTGCTTGTGCGTCTATCTTCCCCTATATATCCTATGTGTTTGCAAAGCTGCTTTCATGTATATTAACACAAAAAAATGCAAATTAACAGCAATGAGGGCAGCTCCTTCTCGGTCACAGGGGGCTGCAGAAAGCCTGGACTGAGGTTTGGCCACACCAGGCAGGACCCAGCGGGTTTTGCCTGCGGGTTTGCTTTGGTGTCACGCCATTCCCTGCGCGTCTCCCTATTTGAGGAGTTTTTACATCCTTTATTTGGGGCATTTTTTTTTTTTTGCGATTTTAACTGCAAGGCCTGCCCAGCCAGAGGTAAGGAGACCCTAATGGGGTACCGACAGCCGAAAGTGCAATGCTGACAGCACCCAAATTTTAACCGGCGCGTTCAGCCGGCCTCTGGCCCGCCTCGCGGCGAGCTCTGCTGCAGCGACCGCACACGCAGAGGATGCAGCGGAATGGGCCTGCCGGGAAGAGTGAAGCTGAGAAGTGCCCCCGTCTCCACGTCCCGTCTGCCTCCGGAGCCTCCAGGAGAGGGTATCACCCCCCAGAGCGTGCAAACCACCCATGCAACACCCCAGACGCGACGCAATTCCCCACCCTCCCCCATGCAACCGGGCATGCAAAATCCCACGTGCAAAAAACTCATCCGCAGTTCCCCCACGCGACAAGACATAGGAAAACTCGGTGCAAACTCCCGCCATGCAACTGGGCCGTGCGACACCCACTGTGCAACTCCGCTTGCAGTCCGCCATGCAACCAGGCATGCGAAACCCTGCGTGTGACCCCTCGGGCAAGTTCCCACGTGCAAATTCCCACCTGCACCCTCCCCGTGCAACCAGGCGTACAAACCCCCCTTGCAAAGCGGTGCAGGGGGCCTCATCCCCATGCAAAAACAGTCGTGCAAACCCCCACCTGCAGCCCTCCCCAGGGAAATGGGGTGTGCAAACCCCCTCCCGCAGCACCCCATGGGAGGAATCAGAGGGTGCAAACCCCCCTGGGCAGCCCACCCAGGGCGATGGGGTATGTGAACCCCCATCTGCAGCCCCCACCACCTCCCGTGTGGGGAAGGAGGGGGTGCAAATCCCAACCTGCAGCCCAGCCCAGGACAATGGGGTGTGCAAACCCCGACCCGCAGCCCCCCAACCCCCGTGGGAGGAAGCAGAGGGTGTAAACCCCCACCCGCAACCCACCCCAGTGCAACGGGGCATGCAAACCCTCCCCCACAGCCCCCC
>VUYV01000768.1:0-49942 GCA_008711295.1 Anarhynchus alexandrinus | reverse complement strand
CCCCCCCCGCAAACAGCCGTGCAAACCCCCCGTGCAACGCGCTTCCCCCCCCCGTGCGAACCCCCACGCGTGACCGCCCCACCGCCACGTGCAACGGGCGCGCGCATCCCGGCGCGCCACTCGCTCCCGCCCGCGCGCACAACGACAAACCCCACCCTTCTCTCCGCCTCCTCCCCGCCTTTAAAAGGCCGCGCCGCCATGACGGGCAGCCCGTCCAACCAATCGCTCGCCCCCTCCCGCGGCGCGGCGGGGCCAATGAGAGGTGCGGCGGCGCGGAGGAAGCCCCGCCCCGGGGCGGGGGCGTGGCGGCGGGAGGGGGCGCCATGCGCCATGTCATGGAGGCTCAGTGTGCGAGCGGCCATTGACGGGGTCGGAGCTGCGTGCGGAGCGGGGCGGCTGCCCGCGGCGTTCCCTTCCCCGCTCCCGCTTCCCTCCCGCTTCCCTCACGGCGGCGGCGGTCGCCGCGGCACCAGCAGCGACCCCCGCCGCGCCCGGCCGCCCTCCCTCGCCACTGCGGAGCCGCGGGAGGGGGGTGGCGATGGAGATGAAGAAGCGCATCACTCTGGAGTTGAGGAACCGGGCCCCCGAGAAGGTGAGGGGCGGCGGGGCGGCGGGCCGCGGTCCCGCCCCCGCACCGGGTCACCGCCGCCTCGGCCCGAGCGGGCCCGGCCCGAATCTGGGTCAGCCGGTGGCGCAGGAGCNNAACAGGTCACGGCGGCGGCGGCGATGAGTCCGGCCTCGACCCCTTCCTTCCTCCCGTTTTTAGTTAATTAATTGAATTTATTTTTTTTTTTTTTTAAATTAATTTGGTTTTCTGCCCTTCCTGCACGGTGGGGAGAACCGGGGCGGGGGTGGGGGCGTCCCCACCCGGTTAACGAAAGCGGTGTCTTCCCGCCGCCAACTTCCCCGTTTCTGAGGGGAAAACGCAAGGAAAAAAAAAGATTTAAAAAAAAAAGGGGAAAAGCTGGAAATTGGGGAGTTGGCGTGGGCGGCCCCTTCAGCTCCCCCCCCTCCCCCCGGGCGGGGCTCTCCCCGTGGGCATCCCCCGGAGCCCCGGCAGGAAAGTCGGGCTCCGTGGGTACCGCCGCGACGCTGATCCGCCTCACGGGGGGGGGATTTGGGGCAAAAGCGCCCAGAAACTGTCGATCGAACCTAATTAAGAGTAAGTTTAGGAGCGGCGGGTACCTGCGGAGGCCATCGTGCGCTTCCAGCCAGCGGCTCCGGCGGGCGAAGGCGTGAAGGTCCCCTCTCCCCCGACAGCGCTCTCTAAACTTCGTGCTGCTCTGGAGGAATCTTTTCTAATGAAAAAAAAACCAAACACAATAAAACAATAGTGAGACTTTACATGACGGTGGCTGTCCTGGTTTGAGGTAGGACAGCAAAGGAAGAGTCGCCTCGTTAATGTCCTTTCTAATGAGCGGTGTGTTCGGCTGTAGATAAAATAATTTAAAATTGATCGGTGACTCCTTGTTATCGCTTCTCAAAGTACGTGACCTGTATCGATCATCTGGTTGTTTTAGTGGCTTTGGCATGAGGAAATTATTTCGTCGGGCTTAATTAACCTGCAGAACTCGCTGCTGAAGTAATCTGGAGCCTGAAGGTTTAGTTCGGGAAGAAGTTAAATAATTTTATAGGTTTGAGTACGCACAGTGAAATTGTTAGACGTTAGAGACAAGTTAGCCGTTCAGTTGGGCGCGAGGGCAGTGCGTACCCCGGGCCGCGGTGGCGCTATCGGAAGCTATAAAAGTGTCCGTCAATAAAGTTTGGAGTTAGACGGCAGATTTGCAGGATTCAAAGCGTGCTCAGAGGAAGGGAAACTGCCGCATACTTTTATTTTTTTCAATAGGCGGGTGTCAGTGATTTCGGACCGCAAGTTTAGTCTAAATTTAAACCAACCCCCAACAGATATTTAACAGTCTCCAAGTTGTGGTTTAGATGAAGTGTGCGGGTTTTTTTTTGGCGCTCATCAAGCTGACGAGTGGCTTGCTGTCCTCTTGGAAGGTGACGGAGTTGGTGCTCGACAACTGCCGATCCAGCAACGGCGAAATCGAAGGTCTGAATGATTCCTTTAAAGAACTGGAGTTCCTTAGCATGGCCAACGTAGAGCTGACGTCGCTGGCCAAGCTTCCCACATTGAGTAAGCTCCGAAAGGTACGTACCTCTCGCCCGCCAGCGCTTGGAGAAGTCCAAGTCATGGGTGACGGCCCATGGTTGTGCCATGTGGCGCTCGCAGTTGACCTGGCATGGTGCTGGCGGTGCGTTAGGAGGTGGCAGGCCTGGGAAACGATGCCCTGGCCCGGCTGCCTTCTTATTTTGTTAATAACTGAAATTGTTTGGGGTATCTCCAGTTAATTAAGGCCAAGTTGGGCTTGGTCAACAACTCTTAGGACAGTAACTGCTTGGGTATTAAAAATGCAAAGGTGGGTGGCGTCTTGGGGAGCACTGGTGGTGGGTACCAGTCTGGTGGGTGGCCTGGCCGGTGACGTTGAGGGCCGTGGCTTAGTGCTGGCTTGGCAGGGCTGGGTTAACGGTTGGACTTGAGGATCTTGAAGGTCTCTTCCATCTAAACGATTCTGTGACTGCAAGTTGCATGTCGCTGGCAGAGTAAAGACTTGCAGACAATCCCAGTGTTGTGTATTCTACTATAAACGTACCTATCCCAACCCCTGAGACTTTAAGAAATGTTTTCTAATTCTCAAAGTAAGCCAAAAGGAGCTTCTTGACAGCCAAAGCGATAACACAACTGGTGCTTGTCAACTTGGGGGACTCTTCAAAGTGTTCAGCTTTGTGATTAAACTGTTCGGTTAAAGGGAGAACAATTAAAAATGATGCGGGTTTGAGTGTAACGGTATGAAGCCAACCATTCAATTAGTTATTTTTTTCCCTGTATAATAGTTGGAGTTGAGCGACAACATCATTTCGGGAGGCCTGGAGGTCCTTGCAGAAAGATGTCCAAATCTCACATATCTAAATCTAAGTGGCAACAAAATCAAAGATCTTGGCACTGTGGAAGCTCTTGTAAGTATGAAGTGAGAGGGGCTCATGGAAAATTGAAATTTAATAAATACTATTTTTTATCAAGAATAAATTAAATTTTTTTGGTGATGGAATGGTACAACTGTAGCTGTAAGGGCTGCACCTGAGCTGTTTTTCCGGGCACAGTACAGACAGCACGTGGTGGGGGTTAAACTGGTGCGATGTAAGAAATCGGCGAGTACAAAGATACAGCGTGAATGTTCTCGCTGCTTATGTTCCTCTTCAGCTGAAATGCAATTTCTTTTCTTACCTGTCATATGTTCTATTATATATTTATATTTCTCGCCAGCTCAGGAGGAATGGGTTCTGCGGTGTTTTTGGTTTGTCCGTATTCCGGTTGGTCCCGACTCGATTAACTCAATGTCATGGTTATTAGAGACAGCGCCTGCAAACGTCCCGCTGTAAAATTCCTTCTGTGGTAGCGGTGGGATGGACTGAATAGGAGATTTTTGAGCTTCTGTTTTGTCTTTGAAAGAAAAGTAGCCAAGTTATGTCTTGCTAATCCTCTTGTGTTCCTTTGTTAAGGTACAGTTTGTCTAATAAGCAACTGCCTTAAGCTTTCGTTAAACTGTGAGGTGATTAGGACGCGTGTGAGGCGGCCGGGCAGGAGCAAACCTGGAAAGCAGCAGGAGCAGGTCATGGACACGGAGGAGGAACCTGCCGGCGCCTGTCACTGCCTGACCTGCACAGCATTTTTCTAGCTGATTATTTTATTATTTTATTTATTAGGACTTCGCTATAGACTGCATATTTGTAAAACTGCTCGTAAAGATTCTTCATCTACTTTAACAGTGCTTTAAGCCAGCAGTTAGTAGAGCAAGTAAGGCCGTCGCAGTGCTCTATAGAAGAAACACTTATTTAGACCTCAGGTGCTTGCTGACCCACGCAGGTGGCTCACTCGGGCTGTGTGTAAAGTCTCAAAGGTGGAAAAAATCACCATCAGTTTTCTAGTCTTTATTGTTTGGAAAGCAAATTCTGTAGCGTGGTTATAAATCCTAGCGAGCGCCTCTTGCTTGCACCTCACGAGATGCGCCTGTAATTAAATCAGTCAGACTGTTTACTGCAAGGCTGCTGGAGTCATAAGTTTTTGCCCAGGATTGCCCGAACAAAAATCGGCGATGCAAACAAAAAGCAAACCCAAACACGTGTTCCATGGTCTGTGCACGGTGGTCTCATGCTTCGAGGGTGTGCTGGGCGTGCTGCAGGCGCTGTGGAGGTGATCTGCAAAAGCGCCTTCATTAGGAGTTCCAGCTACTGCACATGACCTTCTGCACTGAAGTTTGTATTTAACAGGGAGCAAAATATTGAACAGAAAAGAAGGGATGGGGACAAAATCAACTCTGGCTATATGGTTAACTGTATTTGGGCTGTGATCGCACTGTAACTTGAAGTTCTGCATCAATAAATAGGGGGGGAAAAAAAACTTTTCATTTATTTTCAGCAAAATCTCAAAAACTTGAAGAGCCTTGACCTGTTCAACTGTGAGATTACGAACCTCGAGGATTACAGAGACAGCATTTTTGAGCTGCTTCAGCAAATCACGTACCTAGATGGCTTCGATCAGGAAGATAACGAGGCACCGGACTCGGAAGATGATGATGATGAGGGTAACTTCCTGAAATAAACTCTGCATAGAACTAGCATGCTGTAACAAAGATGTAGATGTGGCGCGCGGTATAGTGACTTCTTGAATGCTCTAACACAATTCTGTGCTCTTAATTGTTGAAGCGCAGACTTCTAGAACTCGGTTGGTATTAATGCAGTGTGATACAGAAGGAAAACTGTCAGAGGTTTTGAGTGCTCTTGCAGAAGCCTTCTAAGTTTGAGGAAATTTGGCTAAAGATGATGGTACAAAGATGTAAATATTCTCAAAATAAGTTGTTGCCGGTAAAGCTCTTTGGCACTACTGAATGATACAAAGCGGGGTGACAAACACATTATTTTGTATGAAAAATGATAATTTAACTCTTTTTTTTGGTAATGGCTTGGAGTATAATACATTTTTTGAACAAAAAAAATGTATATAGTTCCTTCTGATCTGACCTCGGTTGTAGTCATTAATGAGGCCATTCTTACATCTTTTTTTGTCGTTACCTGATTGAAAGTGAAACCTGTAGGTAAAGGTCTGTCAGTGTGGGGCTACAAACTGCGCTGATGGGACTGCACGAGCAGTACGCGTGCTCTTCTTTGAACGCACTTGGCTTAATGGATGACTGACACACTCAGAGCTGTTCAGAAAAAACATCCAAAACGTGTTAGCAAATCTGATGGGCTGTTGTGATGCAGCGTCTTGTGCATGTCTACGTTCTAAATACCCACACAAATAACCAGCGGGATCAGGGCTGCATCTGTTTATGACAGAGGTTTCTCGGTGTGTTCTTTGTGCATTAAATGATGAGCAGGGAGCCGCCACCGCGGCGTGCTGGGTCGTGGCCGTCAAGGGGCTGCTGACGAGCACTCAGAGACATCAGAGTTTGGAAGCCTGTGTTTAAAAGAACTGATGAAGACCACATACTTGGAATGTGAAAATAAACCCAATATTTGCAAATAGATTAATAGGTTATTAACTTGAAAATGAATTTAAGTGTTAAATCACCTTCTCATTTCTTGTAATTCGCTTAACGGAAACTGTGACAGTGATTCTATGCTCCAGACATAGAAATGAAATGAGAGATCATCTCTCTGGAACTGTAGGTGTTTCAGAGTTACTACTAAGTGATTAAACAACAGACACAGGTAATACGTTAAGCTGGTTTTGCCTTTAAATATTTTAGGGTTTGATTCTGTAGAGAAGCCTCTCTTCCCCTTCCACTGACTAAATTTTCAGCTCCCTTGCAGGAGTTTGCATATGTCACTGCTTCAGGCATCGGGAATTTTAGTTGAGACTTGTGATGCAAAAACAGTGGTATCCTTTCTTCAGGTGAAAAAATTATAAAGGTTAACTTCATTAAAATCATACTTGTTTCCCAAGTGTTGTCTGCATTTAAAAAAAATTAAAAAAAAAAATCCAAACCCTTCTGGAAAAGAAGTTACAACTAGCTTGACCTGACATATACAAACTTGCATAAAGAGGAGTTAATGAAACTTAACTTTTAGTGTATAAGTGTATCCTGTGTTTCAGAAGGAGATGAAGATGACGATGATGAAGATGAGGATGAAGCTGGTCCTCCAGGAGAATATGAAGAGGAAGATGATGAAGATGACGGTGGTTCAGATTTGGGGGAAGGTGAAGAGGAGGAGGAAGTTGGTCTTTCATACCTGATGAAAGAAGAGATTCAGGTAAAGTTTGTAAATTATACCAAATCCAAGAAATGAAGAAAAACTGCCGTACAGACCTCTGTGTTAATGAAACCTGCAGACACAGAGCATACAAATGCAGGGTAGATGCAGTGAGGTATTTTGGAGGGAACGCTGCTGTCACTGAAATCGGAGTGTTGACTGGGACATGAGTGGTGGCTGTCAGCTATGAAGATGCCTCTGGCTGCCTTCCAAGGCTCTGTTCACTCTTATCCCACCCCTTAACGTTGAAGGGTGGTGGAGCCTCTTTATTCTCTGCAAGCTAAAGAAACCGTTCTCCCCAACATTTTGAAACTACGCGTTACTACCAATTAAATTGTCAGAACAGAAATACATATTAAGTAGAATAAATTAATTTCTTTTGGAAAACCAAAGAAAATACCTTGGCCTTGCAAAACAAAATGAAGTAGCAACGAGTTACCAGTACTTCAAGAAAAATGAAACAAAGGAAAAGTCTATGTTTTTGCTGTAATAAATGCTGGGGTTTCTTACCACGCACTCACTTGAAAATGTTCTCGGTGGTGTGAAGAGTTGTGGAAAATAGCCTACTTTCAGGTAGTACTGTGCTAAGAAGCAAATAGAGGAGTATTAAGAAAATAGACACATTTTACAAGGTTATGACCAGATTCTTGTAGATATAAAGTGCTAAAACCCAGGAGCGCTGCCTTGGTATTCTTTTTAGGGTTTCCGAGGGAGAATGTGTCTGGCGTGGATTTTGTGTGCAAGGCTGTGCAAGCAGCTCACACTTCTCAGATAAAGTAAACCCTGTTGACATCACTTCCATTACTGTTACTTTTGATAAGAGTGCACATCCTATCGGCTGCATTTCATGGGGCGCGCAGAAAATCTTGAGCTGAACTCTGGTGTTCTTCATTTTGTTCTTGTAATGAGCGCTCGTATCATTTGCTTAGAGATGTAACTTTGTTCCTGTCTTAATACTCTTGAAGAGGTAATGGCTGTAACACAATTAATGAAGCTAAAACTAAGTAAGTAAATCTTATGAAGCCGAGACCTTAGAGACAGTTCTTTGGAAAAGGAACAAGGTGTGACTAGGAAGCGTATCAGGAACTAATTGTGTGTGGTCTTTAGTTTATGTATGTGCGGTGCAGGTGAGGTGGCCAGGAATTGTCACACACAGCTGTGACGATGTTAGGGAGTTCAGAGCTGTGGCCCTTCTGGTGATGGCGCAACAAAACCAGACACTGAGTTTGTGTTTTGCATTCAGTGAGGTAGGGAAGAGGTGGCGGTCAGGGTGAAGCACGTAAAGTTTTGAAAGAGTTCTAGTCCGCTAGTTTTTCCCTGTATTTTGGAAAATTAAATCATGCACCATTCCAATTGTAATGAATTAATGCAGAATGGTTTTCAGTTCCCATGGTCAAAGGGCAAATGTCAGCTGGGGTCTCTAAGAGTTCCATGTTTTCACTTGTTACGTTATCCTATGCATAAAATTTGATGTAGCAGATGGAGACAAAAATAAGGCTTCAGTTCATCTTCGAGGCTTGACATGGTGCCAGTAGGGCAGAGATCTTGCACCATTGTTTAATTTTCTGGGGCTGCTGATTGTTAATTGGTTTACATTTTTCAGCTATCAGCTTGAAAAAAAAGAAAAAAAAAAAAACCCCAACAACTTAATTCATTTGACATAGAAACAATAATTTTGTGAAGATATTAACTGCTGTGCTTTCTCCTCTTCCTCGTTCTTTAATGACAGTGGGTTAAAAGGAAAACTAAAGCTGTTTTGTCATCTCTCTCTGCTGTCGCGGCCTCTTCAGTTAATTTTGCAATAACTTACTCTTGAGCTGGCGTAAGGTAGTGATAAGTGGGAAAAACAAAGAAACACGAATACTGGGCCAGATAATACCGGGCCTGGGTGATTCAGCGCGCTGCGGTGCGTTTGGCTGCCCGTACTTGTACAGATGTCCAGTTACAAAAAGTAAATGTGGAATGTGACCTCTGAACAGAGTGAGTGGGATTTTCTGAATTTCTGCTCAGGATCAGCATGGAAGCAAAACTTAAATAAACAGCAATTTTAAAAGTATTTCACAAATTTTTTTAAAGGATGAAGATGATGATGATGACTATGTTGAAGAAGGAGGTGATGAGGAGGAAGAAGGTAAGTTCTCAAGTTACTGAAGTTGTGACTAAAACAATTGATTCTTTATAATTCTCTAACTTGGCAAGTTTGGGATGTGCGCTTTAATGGCATAAATCGCTGGCTGGTCTGTTTCTGAAGGTATGTGAGGTATTTTAGGAACGGTTTAAGCAAGAGCTTGAGCAGGGAGTAAAGTAGCTGTGCAGTATTCGATTTTTTTTTTTTGTCTGCTCACTTGTAAAATAAAACTAAAGAAATGACAGTTTTCGAAGTCTCATGTTGAAGCAGTTTTCTAAAATGAAAGATACTGCACAGGTAGGAATTTTAATTTTCCAGTGTGGAGAGGAGAGGGACTCTTCCGTATGCCTTGCAAATGTTATTTATACATTTAAAACACCTTGTTTTGTGCACCAGCGGCTGCACTGGCAAAGCCCCGGTGGCAGCAGTAGCTGCTGTAACTTTTCCCTTTATCAAGCTGAAAGCGGCTTCTCCAGTAAATCTCTCTTCAGAGGCCGACTCCACCAGTATCCTGTCTAACGGCTTAGCTAGCGAGCCTAATCATATTCTATCTAGTCTTTTTATCAATGGTTGGAACTTCTTAATTTCACAAACTACTGTTTTAATGTCAGACACATGCATAATAGTCAAAAGCTTGCAAAAAAAAAAAAGCCGCTGTGTGTGGTTCATGCTGTGTTAAGACGGTACAGCGTATCGAGTGTCCACAAGAAGTGGTGTTCCTGCAGGCTGATGCTGCTCCTTTGGTATTTTTCAGAATGTAAAGTTCTGTTTGCAAGAAGTGGGTTACTTGAGTATTTTTTCATAAAATAACTTTTTTTTTGATATTTTTAAAAAGGACCTGCAAGAAGTTGAACAGGACAAACATATCACTCATTGTTTTTTGCACCTCGTTTGAGTTTTCCGGGTGCTCGGGGTAGGGACCAGCATTAACTGCAATGCTCCTGCTCTGTTCTGGACTGCTGGAACAGAAGTTGCTCTCGCAGCAGAAGACTTATTCTTGGTTCCTGTGCAGATACCGGTGTGCTCTGATCTGTGGGTGGGTGGCTCAGTTGTGTGCGTCTCTGTGTTGCGAGTGGTGAGATGAAGACACCGGATGGGAGTCCCCTGTTACTACCACTCAATGCCTGCTAAAGGCCCTTCCAAAAAACCATCGAGCTTCATCTTAAAATTAGCTGGCATTTCCTCTGTGCTTTTCTTGCTATGAGGCTCTCCCAGAAGTTCACTTTTCTAAGGGTTGGGAACTCTGTTCTAATCTTTAAACTATCCCTAGCAGCAAAGTTCTGTATTAATCGTGAAGTCTGTGTGGACAAATTCTAGAATTTCTCACCAGACCAGTCCCTGTCTCCTCTGTACGCTTGGCTTAACGCAGCAGTTTTTGGAGATGTGTCTTGCACTTGAAAGAACTGAAATTCTCTAGTAATGCTAATTCTTCACTCTTTACAAATGCAGCCTTTGAATCTATTAAGACAACAAAGCAGGCGGTCAGGATGGCTAATTAGCCAGGAAATGACTGCTGGAAAATAAATCTATTAGATTGGACAAAATTGCATTTCATGATTTCACCACAAGAGCGCATAGTCCACTGACTGAATTAAGCATATTTCTAAGAATAAGCTCAAAGATGTTTATGCAAGATGCTTATATCAGTTTGTCATTGGAGAGAGAAGGGAGCACGTTTCACTTGGTATCTGCAGAACCTGCTGGGGTTCGAGCAGGGCGTGTGCAACCTCGAAAAACTAAAGTTAGGAAGATAGAGAAATGTCGTTTCCATTTTGGTTCTCAAATATATGTTAACAGAAACACTTTTTCATAAATCTACTTCGTATCAATAATTCCTGTATGGAACATCACATGCTTATCTTGAACTTAGTTTCATACGACCTGCATGAATTATTCAGAGTGATGTAAACTGATCGTTTTTTGAGAGCCATAAGCAACACAGAGATGTTATAGTGGGGAATGCATTAACTACAAACAAATGGTAATCTATTTCAATTACCTTTTCTATAAGTATAACATTACATTTATGATGTCTGAGCAGAACATAACGAGATGTCTGCATACCTCTCTTCCTTAGCAGAGGGCATCCGAGGGGAGAAGAGGAAACGAGAGCCTGAAGACGAAGGCGAGGAAGAGGATGATTAATTTGTTATAGACACAAGTAGGACCAGACTCTTCAGTTACAGAATACGCAATAGTGATTATGCAGATCTGTATGTCTCCATGTACCATAGATGTCCCTACAGAAGATAATATGTTAACTTTTTATAGGAGAAGTGTGGTTTTACTATTCTTGCCCTTTTTATCATTCCAAATAAGATATAATAGCCTGTTAGTGAACCTATATGTAGAAAACAATTTTCAGCCCTATAATTACTGAAGCCATTGTCAAGTTTTTCCCCCTAGACTTTTATTTGGAGCTCTTTAATTTCATACAAGCTTGCTGTGTTGGTCATCATTAGCCCAGAGTTAAAACACCCTTTTCAACATGGGTTTAAGATTGTGAATTTCCTTCAAGATTATTTAAAGTTTTTATACTTAAAAAGCTGAACTCAGAAATGCTATATGGCAAATTCTAGTCTCTCTCAAATGAGATGTTGACTGTAGTCTGAGTTTACCAGGGATTCGATTTGAAATCGACAACTAGATTACACCTTTATTTCAGCTTTTTAAAAGGTGACTCCTGTAATATTTTTTTTAAGTCTTCTATCCATTTTGTGCGTTACATTGCAAAGCCCTTGTGGGTTTCAGAAGACCTTTTTTTTTTTTCCCCCTGCTTGTTCAGATGTTCGGTGTTTGCTGGAGTATTCACTAGATCCCTTCAAGACCGTATCATGGCAAACTGAAAGGGTTGTAATCTGTAAATTTTCTCCAAAACACACAGCTATTGCAGGTATTAACAAAAGCAAATAATCTGTAGTTGTAAACCATTTCGTTAGAAGTCTCTGTTAAACTTCCACTCACTTCGCTCTTGCATTGTCATTTTGGGAATTCTGCAACAATCATGGTGTTTGGCTATGAAATATATGCATTTCTAATGCAGAAATTAACGGGTAACTCCTTCAAGCATGTTTGTTGTTTGTTTTTTTTTTTTTAAACCAACCCCATACTTTTATAGAATCATTGAAGGGGGAAGGATGAGCATGAGTTCGTCTCTCTCGCAGGTCACCTTTTAAACTTTTAAAATCTGGTTGTAGGCAAAACATTCAAGTTCGTGTATAATACTAGTTAATAGTTTAGGGGTTTTTATATTGAATGGCTGCAAAAACTTGTTCCATTGCATACAGTCGGTGGCGCGTACAGGAGACATGCAGACAAGCTTTTTTCTAGCAGCCTGACTGCGACCAACAGGTCTTAATAATTCTGCCCCAATGGATTCATGTTTTCTATTTGAGCCACCGCGAAACAAGTTCAGACATAGAGCATTCCTCTTTCAGCCACAATTTGGACTTAAAACAGTAGTCTTGATATAAAACTAATTTACATTGTTTCATGTAGGTACTGAACCAAATATCACACAGCTTTATTCAAGAGACTTATTTTTATATCTGTCTTGGCTGACGATAGCTGCCATTAAACTGGGGGAGACACCGAGGGTGGGTAAGAGGGAGATTCTTGGACCTAAGTCAGAGTCAGTCACCCGTAGATCGGTTACCTGTGAATATTTAATAGGTATTTCACACACTAGCAGACTTTAAATGTGACTTCCAACTCTTAAATCAAGTTTAGATACTGCAGGGTTGAAGTTCTGCAAAGCCCAATTTCTTGTGTGTGTGGGTTTTTTTCCCCCGAATAGAGCCTTAAATCATAGTTTCTCATGTAGCTGTAAAGCATAGCCAGCCATTAATGGCGTCGGAACGAAACGAGTCAGGCAGATGGCAATATACTTGGAAATGAACTGACTAAATGGGTTTTGCATTTTTTAATGAATATCTGTAAAGACACTAGAAAAGTAGTGGTAAAACTACATTTGCAACCACAATCTAAGTTCCTGTGTTTGTGTATGAATACTGAATGAATAGAAACCTTAGGTAAGTGCACATCCTATCTTGTCGTGGAGGCTCTGTGTTCAAGGCAGTTGCTTTGTGCTCAGCTTTGAGATAGAAAAGTGCGTTTTCCCATCTTTTTGCTTTTTTATTTTATTTTTTAGTCTTGGCAAATGATTGAAACCTTTTATTTATAAGCGTGTACTTTGAAGTACCTCATTGTCAGGGTTTTCCTTAACTGTCTTTTACTGATGCATATAAAATTAGTTATAAATGGGGGGAAAAAATTCTATTTTGATGGATTAAAATTTTAGTACTGGTCTTGTTTCAGTAAGCGAGTCCAACTTTGCCGTTGGATGAGCTAATTGGACAAAAGAGAATAAACTCAAAAGGGGTTAGCAGAGCTGCCCCAAGATAGGCAGACTTATCGCTTCCTACAACCAACTTGCAGGGTCGTGCATCAGCCGCTCCATCTAAAAATCTGAGCCTCACCCAAAACTTCCCAACTAACTTTGTCTTTTCCTCAGTGTCACCATCTAAGTATAGTTTCCTATTTGTCAGCTTGGCATGCAATTAAACAGCATAGCATTTTTTTAAAAATAAGTAATACAGAGCCTCCAGATAACTTTTGAAACTTTTTTGCTTGGTGGGTGGTCTTTTCATGCAAATATGTAAGGGTGGGTTTTATATTTTGTAGAGGTTTTGTCCTATTTTAATGCTCTTTGTATGGCAGTATGTATATAGTGTGTTTCGGTTCCTTATCAAACTCTTTCCTTAAACTTTGGAGTAACTGATTTTGTGCAACTGTGTTTTGAATAAAGCCATGACAGTGTTAAATTAAGGAAAACAACCCTGCAGCACTCTTCTGATAATTTTTAGTTGTAACAAAACATGTTTCCTCCCCACGTGTGCTGTAAATTTTAAATTAAAAAGTTTTCAAACCGAATTATTTCAAATAAATTGAGACTATTGTATTGGATTACTTCTTTTAGTGTGTACAGCTGTGGAGAATGTGCTATTTCTTAAGGAATGGAGTAAGAGGTAATTGTTCTTCTGTTATCTTTTCACTATTGGGGAAACCTGCAGAATTGTGCATCTTTTTGGGGCTAGAACTTGGACTTTATGTTCTCGGTCACATTGTCACAGTCGAGGAGGGATGCTATGGAAAACCCAAAGGGATGTCTGGATTTCCAGATGAGTTTAATGTAGAAACAGTGTTGGAGCTGACAGGGCTTTTGCATACCGTCTAAATCGATACCATTCGGGTGTAGCTGAGCTATGCAAGTCTGGCTGAGTCTTAAGAAACAAAAATGAAAATCAAGAGTCTGGTTATATTTTGATTTTCGTAAATGCTGACATTAGTGCCCAACAGCCCGAGCTGCAAGTCTAATGCTGTCCTTTCAGAGTAGCTGCCTCACTCTCTGTGGATTACTCCTCATTCGAGAACAATGTTGGTTTTTTTTTTTTTAAAAAAAAAAAGCTGATTCTCATATAGAGCTAGACATAGCATTGTTTTTATTTTGGGATTAGTCCAGCATTCTTGGCAAAAAATCCCCTGGATGCACTTGAGAAAGCTAGTAACTAAACAGGCATTTCTTAGATGAGTGATTAGCCAAGAAATGGGTGATGGTTTTGGGGGATTTTTTTTTTTTTTTTTAGGTATGGGGAGGAACTGCTTTTCCATCTAAAGCCCCACATTGGCTGCTCGTTCCCTATGCACCTATTTGCCCACTGGAGTGAGACCAAACTGGGAACCTGAGATTTAGGATTTGTTTTTAACAGAAGTTTTGTCTACCTTTTGTGGATATTGGTGGGTTTATGTTAAGTAAAACCAGGCTGTTCCATTCTGGCATATGCATGGCAAAGGAGACGAGAGGAAACTCGGCGCTGTGTAGGCACGTCTTCAAAAAATCAGGAAAAACTCGAGGCGTGGGCTGACGGGCTCCCGAGCTCGTTCTGTTGGAGGCGAGCAGCTTGTCGTGACCTGCCATAAAACCACCTTTCTCCCTGGTTTAAAGCACACCTCAGCCGCCGCAGCAGTCATCTGTCCGGCTGCCGGGGGCGAGATGCTCCGCACGGCCGGGAGACGTGCCCGCTGCCCGCCCCGGCGGCTGCCAGGGACGGAGGGAAGCCTACCGCTCTCCAAAGGCTAAAACCGCACCGGGCTGCTGTCGCCAGCGGAATCCCAGGGGCTCTGCTGTCCTCCATTTTGTCGCAGTGAGGGGAAGCCCAGCTGGCGGGCGGCCGGGCGGCTTCCTCCCTCCTGCTCCTTCCTCCTCCTCCTCTCGCCGCTTTTGTCTTTTGTTGCCCCTTCTTTCTCTTTCCCGCCCCTCTCGGCCCTTATCTCCCCCTTCCAGTTGCGCTGCTTCCCCTCCCCTTCCTTCCTCAGGGGCCGGGACGCCTCAAGGGGCGAATGAGTGCAGAGGACGGGGCGCCTCCATCTTCCCCCCCACCCCCCCTTCCCGCCCCGCCTGAGGGGGCGCGCGGGGCCCCGGAGAGCGGGAAACCGTTGGCCACGGGGTTCCCCGACTCCGGGCAGCAGGGGCCNTCCCCAACGGCTCCTCTCGCCTCCCCCCGCCGCGGATTCGCCCCTTCATGGCGGACAGGCGTTGAGTGGTGGCGGGGAGGGGCGGCCAGAGAGGTGAGGATGGGGGAAGCTCCCGAGAAGTGCCCGATTTCCGTCCTCAAGCAGGCTCTGTCCGCCCCCTGCCCCTCCAGAGAGGCTTTTCCTGTCAGTCGGGGGTGAGCTTTGTGCCGGTGGTGGGTGGTGAAGAGCAGAATGTGGTTCGGAGCCCAACCGGGGGGGGGGGGGGAGTGTAAACCCAAAGGTTTTTCTCGACATCATGTGTGAGAAAGAAGTGTAGCTGGACTTTGGTACAAATGCTCAGCGTGTAAATGTGAAGAAATTCTTCACTGGTTAAAACCCAGTAGCCAGAGAAGTCTTTTTAAAGCATTTATTTTTGAAGCAGCTCGTGCTGCAACGTAGTTCATGTGTCTGTTACCCAAACTTGGCCCGCTCTCCCAAGGAAACGTGGCACAGGTTAGCAGCCACATCTCCCCAGTTCTCACCACCTTCCCCACAGTAGCTATTGCCTCATTTCCGCTAAATCTGATAACAGTCGCTGTCCCAAAAAAGATTTGGGGGACCTTCTTGTGAAAGCAGGTGCCTGGGTGAAGGGGAGCGATGGTTACGGGTGCTCCCGCGGAGGGAAGGGGTAATCAACCCGCTCTTCGTTAGACAGCAGGGCACGGATTTGAATGTGGGATCGTGGAAATCCAGTTTTGCCAGTTGTGTTTCTCAGGAGGCTCCTCCGCTGCTGTTGCCTCTGCAGGTCCCATCAGGTGAAGATACTGTCCTGCCTTACACGTGTCTAAGAGATGTCACAACCCTCCTGGTCACACTTGCGCGCTGTCTGTAGACCTGCCTAGGACAGGCATCCTTTTCTCTTAGTAACTATTTTAACCCTAGTGCAGGTAAGACTGATATGAAAGGGTTTTCTTTCATCCGTAATGTAACCAAAAACTAACAGGACTATCCCATGCCATTCCCACACATTCCAAGATGATGAGTTAGCCTTTTTACCCCTTTACTCCCCCTCCCCACCCCCCCAACCAAATTAGTTTTAAAAAAATCATAATGTTGAGGATACAAAACCGTGAGGCTCTGTCAATGTCTGGCCTTCAGGGAGTATGCTTTCAAGTTTCTTCATCTGTATTTTGATGTGATAAAGGGGAAGCTGATATTCTCATGTAAACACACGAATTCAGGAATTTGGGCTTGGAGAAAAGTGTAAAATACTATGAGCTGTATGGTGAAGTAATGAGAATTATCAAAATGAAAACTGCCACATTCGACAGTAAACAGAGCACTGTTGATTTTGGCAGCAAGAGTTGTTGCTGTATACTGAAAAAATACACGCCAGTTTGATCATAAACATTACAAATGTCTGAACCAAAGAATGAGATCAATTTAGAAGTTGGGAGATAAAAACAATTCTTAAATTATTTTTACTTCTCTTTGGATTTCTGAGTCTCTTAGTTGTGCTTGGGGTTGCAGCCTGAGTAAGATTATCTCGTACGTACACGCTCCTGCTCCCCATTTGTTGTTCATCGATCGGCGGGACTGGCACAATTGGAGAGGGGGGGCAAGCAGCTGCCCTAGGGCAGCAGAATGCACAGGATGGGAACAGAAAAAGTCGGTGACAGCAGCTGCTTTGAGCAGGACGGCAGAAAATTGGTTTCTGCAGAGCACAACCTGAGGCGGTGAAGTTTCTGGGGCTACTCCTGTTGGGAGATTTTTCACTGGAGGTATAGCTTTATCTTCTGGGGAACACTCGTCTCGTTTTTAAACTTTATAGCTCATAGTATCCTTCTGTTTATGCATGGTGTGTGTCATTAAAAAACAAAACAAAACAAAACAAAAGAACAGCCCCCAAAATAATTGAGGAAACCCTTTCCTCATGCTTCTGATTTAACTGCCAAAAATGAGGGAGAATCCAAAAATAAATGTATGGCCACAGCAACAAACCGAACGAAAACCACAGTATGCATAAAGGCTGGGAACTCCTGGCACGGAGGAACAGGATTCTGTTCTAGGAGAAAAATGACCACAGACTTTGTATTTGGGTTTGTGTTGGGAAAAAGAGATCTTTTTCCTATATTAATATAATATGTTAAAATGGTGTGTTTGATGTGCATATCCTTCTACAGTAAAGTTAATTCAAATAAAATAATCGATGAGTAGCAAAGGAGAGTTCCTCAGCTCCTCCTAGCTGAAGCATTGTTTCTGTCCATTAAGACAGAGCTGTACAAACAGCCTTTATTGAGGTCCCTGGAGAGGTTCTTCAAGCACAGCTGAAGGCACACGGGGTGGTTTTACCCCGACCTGCTCAGCACGGTGTAATTAGCCAGTTCCAGTTCTGCCTCACTGGCAGTCCCTACATGCCCTTTTCACGCCTTGAAAATGCAGTGCCATGTCACAGCTGTCCCCGAGAGACCCGCAGAAGAGGAGGGGACACGGGGTCTCCAACAAGCATGTAGCAGACATCATACATCTCACACTGTGCTGGATAAGGGAAAATGGAAGCAAAAAAGGGTCCCAGTCCAAAAAAAATGACGCCTCTGCACAGTCCGTGGAGCGTGAGCAGCTCTGCGAGGCAGCAGTGCTTCACGTCGCTGCTGCCAGTCCCTTCCTCGAAGAGCCTCTCGCTTTCCATCAGCTATGAAAGCAGGCCGGAGAGACTACCCTCCGCAGGCGAAAGCTGTCCTCGCTAAGTGGTCCTCCGGAGTGGCTGCTTTGTGTATTAAGATGTTTTTATTGTTGATTTTCACCATGGTATTTCAGAGTAAAATTCTGTTGTGCTGTTATTTCTAAGTTTGCTTGATTCTGTGGGCTTTATTAGTTAAAGCATGATAAGGAACACAGGCTACAGGAAAACATAAAATATTCATATGCTTTTTACGAAATGGTTTTACCAAATAATTGCCAAAAAAGAATTTATTTCAAAATATTAGTTGAGGGTTTGTTGTATTTTTTGGGGGGGGAGGTTGGTTGGGTTGTTTGTTTTTTTTTATTTTTTACATTTGAAGTATAGCCTCATGACAGTGTTGTTTTAATAGTAACTTATTTTGGCAGAGGAATTGTGGCATCATGTAACCTCCAGACCAATAAAGAATGTCGTGTGATGATGTGAGAGACCCGTAGAGAGCTCAAACCAGCACTGTAATCCACAGAAGACAGTTACCTCTGAAGGTAAGATAATGCACAGTCAGGCGCAGTTACCAAACACGAAACGAAGGGCAGTCGCTCCGCAGTGTGGAACAAGCCCAGGGGATGAAATTCTGGCCTGCATTCCAATGCAAATGCGAGTTGGGAAAACCAGCGTGGGGTCAGATATAAATTTAGGTGATTAAACCTGTGAAGCAGAGAGAAGCCTCTGTGGCACGCAGGTGGCTCGTATAACTGGAAGCGTTCCCACCCAGGAGGGTCAGACCTCTTGGTCTCTTCTGGTAGAGGAGTGTCAGAAATGCGTTGGAGCTCATGCGTTCTGGGAACTTATTTGACATAAACTGAAAATCTCTGTTTTGTTTTGTTTTGTTTTGTTTTTTCCGGGATGAAAGATTCTGTTAGTCGTATCAGTATCAGTTGACAAATTTAATTACATCTGTATATTTGTTTAAAGCTGCGTGGTAACTTTATGATAAACTTGCGTGATGTGTGTTTCCTCTGATACACTCATGTAAGGGCTTTAGAGCAAATCTTGAAGGAAAGAGCAGTTAAAGGCATGCGGGATGCAAAGAAAATGGGACAATTTTGTCATATCCTTCTCCCTCGGGAATATCATGGGAATATCAGGGACATGCAAAAATAATGTTTAATTAGGAACCTAAGATTGGAAGGGAGCTCCTGGCTAAAATCGTATTGATATTAACATGTCTTTGCAGCAAATGTCTTTCCTAATACATTTTAGAATCCCATTTTTTTCTCCCAGCTTCGTCACAGCGATGACTCATAATTGTTTTTCTGCTTAAAACTATACTGAGCTATTTCTTCTATGCTGCTGTTTGTTACAAATGAGCTCCCATATTACAGCAAAAAACTATTATTAGTACTGAAATTAATGACTTTGATGATTTGTGTTTCTCAAAACTAACAAGAATATTTTCTTCAATCCATTCTTTCATCAGTATCACTGTTAGGATCTACACAAAAAGTAGTAGGATCAGACTTGAAAATTCAAGTAATTCATGCCCTATTTTGTGCAAGAAGTTATAAGAACAATGTGGTATTTAAAAATACCAAAAAACCAGCTAAACTTTTTGCTTCTAAAAAGAAAAAAAAAGCTTTCTCTTTAATAAAAATGCATGTGTACCCATACACACACTCTTAGGTAGTGTACTCCTTACATATCAGCTCATACATACCATACTTATTAGCTGTCAACTCATTACAAAGTATCAATCAGGGTAAGAACATGAGAACTGAGCAAGTTGAAAAGTACCCTGGATGTATTTTAAAATTTAAGAATTTAATTTTTTTATTACACATAAATTACAATAATCTAAAAACATTTAAGTTGAAAGAAATTCTCATTCTTCAAACTTGCAGGGAAAAAAGTTAAGCTTTACAAAGATACCTTCATCTCTGTTTCAGCCTCTAGCAGAGAAGAAAATGAAACTTACTGTTTAATTTCCAGGAAACTAAATCATTAGTTTGTTTATTAAGAATCAGTATTCAGCCAGCTAATGTTGTTCATCCAAGCGACATCAAGTTACACACCATTAAAGTCAAATATTTGAACTTTCTTACTGTTTAATATACTTTAAGTATTACTGAAACAGTTTTGTTTACTTTTACAGTTAATTTTCACATGTATATATATTTTCATCCTTCTCTGCATTCATCCTTATGGACTCATTAACAATAAATTTTACAATAGTTGAAGTTACTTGCCTAAACTGAACAATCCCATTTAAAAGTGTTTTAAGATCCTGTTCTTAAAAAGGTCCTAGGTCTTATGGCTGCGTTTCATTCTTTAACAGACCTGCCTTTGATCTCCTTTACAGCTCTGTAACTTTTATATGGCTTTCTGACTCAGATTTTGTCACTGGAAAATAAACACACGCCAGTAGTGAGGACAAAAGGGTGAAATTTCCTTTAGAAAGTAATTGCCATACAGACCTTCCGTGCCAGAAGCTGCATTCGTGGTGATCTGGTAGCCGGAGTGCGGTGCAGGTGTGCGCATCCTGTCCTTCCTCGCTGATGTGACAGTCTCTACGCAGCGAATTCGCACTCTTAGTAAAAGTGAACTGTATAAAGGAACGGTATTCGATATAAAGGAGGTGGTTAGTATCAGCCAGAACACGGGGGTGCCTCAATGCCGAAATTCAAAGGAAAAAACTGAAACATTACTAGTACTAACATCAGTAAAGTAATTAAAGCTTAATTAAGTCAGGATATAAAATCACACGCACACATAATAATTCTTCAAATCAGGAATGAACTGTTCCTCAGTGGATGGACCAATTAAAAAAATTATAAATGACGTGTTACCTGTTCTATCAAATTTTCTGGATTGGAATTGGATTTTCATCAGCCACCTTATCAAGATTTTGGTCACAAAGCCGAGCGTCACGTACCTCAACGAGCCCTTGTGTCCAAGAAGCAGCTCGTGGCTCTTTTTTGCAAAGCCCACCCCTAACCTCGGCAGGAGTCCCGCAGCTGAGTAAAGTGCTCTGCGGCATGGTATCTGAATAAGAAGCACTTCTGATACCTACAATTTAGAATTCTTCATCTGCGTAGTGTGTAGGTTAGTAAATATTTTAAAGCGTGTTTTCTAGATGAGGAATATCAAGTGGACTTGCCAAAATGGATGATGAGACCACAGAAGAAATAATTCTCAGGAAGGAATTGGTAATCAGGAAGTTGTTAAACTCCACTGCAGTATCGACTGCCTTGCTATTATTAAAGGCCTGATCATGATTTTTTCACTTGAGGAAAAATCTTATGAAAAGATAAATTGAAATTTTCCCCACCCCAAACCAGTTTGCTTTATCACAGTACACACTGTTAAACAAGAATCAAACATCAACAAGATGTATCCGTTCCTCTAAACAAGAGTTCAGATGATATGAAATCAACTTCAGTGTCAGTGCTCTTGTTTCAAGGTAGTGATTTACAGTTTAGTACTTTGAATTATTTTTAATTGCATTTTGCAAAATTATTTTCTCCAATTACAAGAAAGCATTTTGCATAATGTCTACTACCTTTCCCCTTCCATTTAAAAGACAGCAATAGCTTAGGAAAGTCCTGGTTAATTCTTGTCAGGGTAGAGTGAGTGTAGTTCCTTTTAAAATATAGATATACTATACACACACAGAGATGTATTGATGTATTTTTTTGTATGTGTATCTATAAAATATTTTGATAAGCACTTGTAAGCAAACAGGCCCCTGACTTTCTCTAAATCGTCAGAGAGTAGACTCCTAATTCTCCTCTGATGGACTCTGTAAGCTCTGCACAGCATTCGGGGGCTCAGAGGTGAGGTCAGTCGTAGAACAGCCAAAACCAGAGCCAATTTCAAACGGTTAACCAAACTTCCTTAAAGAGCATGAAAACAGAGGTGTGGTGAAACCAACAACAGATGTTTGGGGAGATGCGGAAAAGGAGAGGTGGCTGTGGTTCCGGGAGCTCCTGGAGCAGGTGGGAGCCTCCTCGGCTCGATGGTGGGGAGATGCAGGCAAGCTGTGACAGCCCGATTATCTCTGTCTTGTTACGCAACTGTGGTCCCGTGCCATAAAATCCTGAAAGAACTCATGGCATATATAAAGTTCTGGACCTGAGGCACAGAGAGCACTGCAAACCAGATCAGGAGGTAGATGGCAGGTAGGTGGCACAAAGTGGTAGGAAAGGCCCAGATCCAACAGCAATTTTGCAAGAGACTGTTGGGAAACAGGCGAAGCTTTGAAGGGGCTGTTCCTTCCCGCACCCGCCAGTCCACCTCTCTCCCCCTCTGCCTGGTACCGAGGCCACGTCTCACCAGTGTGTGAACGGGGTCTGTTTTGTGGGCTGGCCCACCCAGGATGGGCCATGTCTGTAATTCTTTTCCATATGTAATCAAGCTGTGACTTTTTAATGCTAAATATTTGGTGTAATCAGACCTCCTGTGTACATCCATCCGATGCTCCTGCTGAAGTTGATACGGCTCCGAAAGCTTAGATTGTACCTCTTGAAATACTTCAAGCTTTTGGTGTTAAAGATAAATATGTGTGTTTGGGGCTTGCTTTCTTTGAAGCAGAGACTTCTTGAGATTAAAATGTTTTATCTTATGATATAATGAGGGGTATTTCCATCTCAATTGATGTATATTGCCGGGGGTAGTAAGGTTGGTTGTTAGTGAAATCTCTTACATTAACATGTTACACAAATTAATAACAGAGGCTTTCCCTGAGAGAGCCTCTTTTTTTTACAGAGACATCTAGAGTTACTCCTCATTCAAATCACAGGTCTGAACAGACTAGTTGTACCTTTGTTACAATGAGGAGGGATGGAAGGAGGAAGAATATTAATGTATCTCTGCTCTGAATTTCTGAATAGCTGTAGGCTTAAATTTCTGCATAATTTCTACATTAAGGTTCAGCATTTTCACTACAAAGAAGATTCCAGGAACATCACACTATTGAAAAGCAAAAATATTTCCTAGAACAAAGTGAGGAATCATGAAGAAGATAGTAATATGAAACACCCACTGAGAACAACCGCTTAAATTTGGAAATTCTTGCTGTGTGTCTTTTACTGCAAGTCTTTTGAAGTGCTTCAGTTGCAACTTTTGCAAATTCCCCAAATAGGTCTCTTTTTCCTTTCTCTAGTACACCTGAATTTCTAATGGCCCAGAAACGGTACTTTCACTAGGAATCACACACCAATTCTGTATGCAAGGTTAGTGCAAATATTGTTTGCTGTGGAGAAGGGAAAGGTGTCGTTTAGAAAGAGGGCAGAGGAGATGAGGGAGAGTTGGAGAGCAAGACAAGTTCTCTTCATGCGCTGCGAGGAAGACGCTGCACTGGGAAGTCCCTGTGACAAGGCATGTGCTTAAACGTATAGTTAATATTCGTCGAATAGGAATGGACTTAGTACTCTTTTCTGAAGTACTAAGAACCTGCTTAAGTCGTTAGCTGAATTTGCTCCTAAATGTTGGAAATTACTCAGCGGTTGGTAGTAATTAGACCAATAGTACTCCTCGGTTTTTATCTTTAATCTCTGTAAGTGTTGGCCACACACTTAAAGTGGAGGCAATGGAATTACTCATGGATATTCTGAGTTAATCACGATAATTCAGAAATGGCTAAGCATAATTGAGGAAAGTGACATAATTAAGAAAGTGAAAGCAGATACCTTTATTAAAACTCAATTTGCCTTTACAAGCAATTATATTTTTCTGGATTTATTATTTAGAAGATAGTTTAAAATGTATGCAAAACCTGCTGTGTCTCAGATGTTTCCAATATGGTGTAATTAAAAAAAAAGAAGGAACTTAAAAAAACACACAAGGTACAATCGCTCAGCTACAGAATTTTTGCTTCGTTTCCCCAGCTCTTTGTGATCAATATTAGCAGCTCCACAAATACCAGTGGCGAATGGGTAAGTGTAAGGGCAGCAGTGCCCAGAGCTGGGCAGTTCTGTTCTAGCTGGAGTAGGTCAACGCAAAGCTTGCATGGGCGTGCAAAGACCAAGAGCAGGTCCAGTTGTCTTGTGTGGTTCCAGTGACAGAAAGCAGCGATAACACTGACAGAGGTAGAATCATTAGAAGCAACACTAAGAGTTGTACATTGTAAGTTCCCAACTGAAATACAGTTATACCCTGTACCAGTGGCTCGTAGGTGTCACTTATGAATATGCTGCATCACGCTCCAGGGGAAGTAAGTGCCATCAAAAAATACATAGCGGTGCTGTGCTCTGCAAGGGCAGAACTGAAACCTTGTGTTTGTCCTGAGACACTTGAAACTGTATCTGGAAATGTCTCTTTTATTCTGTGAAAATGCAAGGGAAGGGTGAATCTCCTTCTCTTGTTGTGGAGTGACCTCGTCTGGCAGGTGCCTGGAATGGTGGGCGACTGCCCGGCCTGGGACCACTTAGGCTGCTGGCTCTGATCCTCCTGTCCTTTTGTGGTTTTGCTGTTCTTATACGTGTTTATTTTTCTGTTAATACGTGCGTGCACAGCGCCGTACAGGGCACGGGGCACCTAGGTGCTATTGCAATACCAGCATTATCGTCTCGTTTGCCACTCAGGGAGGGAGACGGAGAAAAGAGGAAGGGGAAATTGTTTAAAAAAAAATGCAGTTCTTTTACCATGTATTACTGATTCTGCTTGTAGACTTGATGGGCTCCAGGCACCATAGGCAGGATGTGGCCCCTGGTTTTGGAAGAACGAGCACTAGAGGGCACCGTCTGCACGACAGTCCGACCAGTAACGAGCTTGTGTTCGGTAGGGGGAGAATCACAGACTAATGATCTTTAAACTATCTTCTAACTGTAAAGGAATCAAAGTAACTCTTTAAAATGGCATGTTTTGGAAGGTTCTGGACTCATAAGCTGCATTCATTTCATAAAACTTGGTATTGTGAGGATGAAAATGCAGCAAAATAAGTAGCATGTGCTTCTGGCTGTAATGATGCCTGAAGAACTCACGGTGATCTAAAAAAATATTTGGTTTCACATAGTAAAATATACATAGTTTCCATAATGCTTCATCTAGAACCCCTGCCTTTACAACATTCAGGAGTTATAAATAGCAGGTAATCATCTTCCCCTTCATTAGGGAACTATGACAGAAGGCTGCATTCTAAAAATATTTATTGCTTCCGGATTCACTTCAGGACCATTTGTTCGGGATGAGAAGTTACAGACTGACTTAGTGTGTTAGGACTTTCAGAGTGCACAAGCTAGGTGTGATAGATTCCGAAAACTCTGAGCTGGTCAGAGTTGACGTTCAGCAGGATTCTGACAGCTGAGCTCATCAAACTGGGGAGTTTTTCATTTAAAGAATATCATGTGTCTTCATCTATAGTGTCAGATGCAATAAAAGTGCGTAATAGGAGGTGCAGAACGGAACAGCTGGAAGGGTGGTTCTACTTTTTTTAAGCTGGCAGACAAATGGCACTTGGTCCAGTGGCCTCTGTTCTTGCCAGCTGAGAGGTTAGCTACCAGAACGCGCTACTTTAGGGAACAAGCGGGGCAGTGTGCAGTGCCTGAAAGACCTTATTCATCTAACAGCCTGGAGGAGCTTGTACTACATTGTCTGGTATGCATTAGCTTTGTGAAACTAGTACTCCAAATTTCTTACAAAAAAAAAAAAAGTAAGTTTGCCTTCTCTTCTACATTCACTCTTCTAAATGAACTGTCCAAAAGATTAAGTTGCTGGTCGGTCATGTTGAGGGCTCACACAGTACTGAGGCCACTGGCACAACGTTTTTGGGAGTATATTCTTGATAGTCTAGTAAAAATATAATGCTACATCAGAATTTGCCTCTTAGGAAAAGAAAATTCAGCCTCCCTGAAAGGGAGAAGGAAGAATCTACTGAAAACAATATTGCTCTTTCTGTTCTCTCATAAAACGTTTAAGGTGACCATACTATATATCATTTAATCTCTGTACTTCATAGCCTAAGAAGAAAAAAAACACCCTACAAAATACTGTAATTATTGTGCTGCTTTTTAATGTAACTTGCCCTTGAAAGGACAAAAGCTCTTCTGGGCATCATGCAGATCCTTACTCCTGTGCTAGTGCTTTGGGGATGCTGTATTTGTAGCACAGTCCTCCTGCATTAAAGGGGACCCCATAAAATTCCCAGGTACCCTTGATGATAAAAATCCCCCCTGGGATTACTACGAGCTGGGGTTGTCCTGCCTGTAAACGCTTAGGTAACCTGCCTGCCCAGGACACGCTCTGCTCACTGAAGCGATAGGAAATGCAGCAAAATCAAATACTTTTTCCACAGATATCTTTCAAGTTCTTAATAAATCTGCAAACAGAATTTTCTTTTACTAGTCCAAAAGCTTCGTAGCAGCACTTTTTTTCAAAGGCCTTCACTTGTTTTCATTTCCATTGCCCCCAGCCCCACTTTGTTTCCTGGTCTTACATACCCGTAGAAAAATAGACCTGGTCTTGTGGGCGTTGGTCTAGTACCTGAGATTCTTGGGTTCGGGCATTTGTTTTCATTTTTCTTTTCCAAACCAAAATATTTTGGGCTCATCACAGTTTGTTTGAAGTTTGTTTATCATCATGTATCTTACCATCATCCATGAAGAACAATTGTCCTTACCGTGTTTTCTGGCCAACACTCTTATTATCCTATTACATTTACTAAATATAGAGGATGATTTCCTAAATATACAAGCAATAATAGTAATTAATTACATCCTTTGGGTCAGGGTAACCTCTGTAGGTTGCAATGGAGGCTCTGGTCCTGTAGCTAACTGCTTTATGTTTCTCTAATTGCATAAAGCAGCTGTACTCTCAACAGATTCAGTCTACTGGCGTATTTCTACCTGCCATGGAGTCTCCCCGGGAGACGTACAGCCACTTTCCTATCATCTTCCTGCTGTGCTTTCTGGTGCAGGGGCTAATTATTGGGAAAGTGGAGCTGTGGCTGGAGTAACACTGTACCATAGTAATTGCAGCAATTCCTAATCTGCCATTGCTCTCAATTAGACAGGAGCCAGTCCCCATGGCACAACACAGCTGCAGCTCAAAATCTGGGCCATAATGCGCATGCTAAAATAAGATAATCAAGTCTTACGCTTAGGGACTGCTGGTTTCTGGGAGGTATTTCTCCTCTCCCACGTCTGTGAACAGCATTACAAAAAATAATGCATCTAGTGAGCTGTGTGCTACTCCGGAGCATTAAGCAATAACTGAATCTGGAAGCGGGATGCTAGACTAGGTGCTGAATGATAACCAAATGCAATAATGAGAATTTTTCTCTTTATCAAAAAGTAAATTGATCGTACTGATCTCTAACGCAACTAAAGCGATACGGTTAATTATTGGCCTCTGTTGAGAAGAGCCACATGCAGAGTTATCAATCTGTCTTTCTGGGCAGTTGGGGTTTTGAGCATCAACACTATTCCCTGTCATACCTTGGAGTTTCTTGGCAGCTTCTTATTCTCCCCCCAGTTACTATGCTTATTTCATCAACTCTAATGAAATCCCAGTTTGGGGCTGTATGGCTGCAGGCCATAACTGGCTTGTTCTCGTCTCCTGCATTGCCATTGCATTTACTTGCTTTCTCAGGCAGTCCTGACCCCAGGACAGTGGCATTTGTACAAGCACAAGAATAACAAAGCGTCTGTGCGACAAAGGAGCGTGCAAACAGAATCCCAACAACTGGGTCAAAAAGGGTTCGGTTGAGGGGATGTGGTGAACTTCTTGTAGAATCCTGCTCCATTTCTCAAACCGCATGTCACCCCTCTCCTCCTCCTCCTCCCCTCTTCTCTCATAGCTTTCATGTTTACTGGGGATGCAAAAACACACGTGTGTAGTCAACAGCTGCAAAACTTTTGTTAATGTAAAGTGCAAATATACCAATGCCTTCAAGTTCAAGGCTGTGTTTAGCACAAATCCAACAGTGCCAACAGTTCTCTCAGCAGTCTGTGACTGTAAACAAACACATTTTAATTCGCTATATCTTTAAAAGCAGCAAACACACCCTGGAGATATTCAGTCACTTGATGTGGCCTGTGCATCCCCAGCCCCACGTCCCTTGTGCACGGGAAGAAACATTTTTCAGGAGGTGTCCTTGAATCTGGCTCTTCCTTTCTCCTTTGTCCACCAGCGTCCAGATTTAATTAATTTTCCAGGCATGTCGCAAAGTCCATCTGTTTTCTGTGGGCTTTTGGGAAAGTGGCATATCAAAATGAGAGTTGCCAGCTTTCACAATTGTGTTACAAATATTGTACTAATACCTCTTAAAATCGCAGCACCTGGAGTCATGTGGACGTGGGATGATTTTCACTACCATTTGAGAAACACATCCATCAAACCCTTTTAAGCTTTAAAGGAAAGGATGATTCTAGGGCGGTTTAAAATGCACAAGAGGCAAAAAGCATTCTGACAGAACCATAAAGACTTCTTTTTAAACCTCACAGTTTCGTTGGAACCTGACTTACGATTTTGAACTTTTAAGGCTGGCTACACTGCTAGAAATTTGGAATCCTAAAGCCTTAGTATGTTTGGGCTTACTTTCTACAGAATGGTTTTGATAATTAAAGTTATTACATAGATGTAGTAGGTATTTTTAATTATGCAGGGCCTGTTAAGTGCAGGATAGCGCTGGACAAATGTGAACAGGTCAGAGTATCAAAGATGAACCAAACGTAACTGAGAACTGCCGTACCATCAACAGCTCTGCTTCCTACTATCCCCCCAGTGCTGCTATTTCACTCTGCTGCATATCTTCATCGTCTCTCACTGTGTTTCCTGCGGGTCCAACGGCAGAAGCCAAGCTTGGCACATCGCGACATTTATCACTCAGTAAAACCGGCTCTGGATTTTGAGGCGCTGCCGTCAATTTGTTATTATTTCAGAATGTTAAATTTACTGAATGCTTTCCAAGCGGTTAAGAAAGATTGTTCCTGTCCGGAGGAGCTCCGGGGAGTATAATCTCTTTTGCAAAAGCACTTTCCTGTTCTCTCTGCTTCTGGGCAGACAGGGAATGCAGTTGGAGGTGGCTGCTGCTCACTTTGGTCCAACCTCAGGATGCAGCTGTGTTTTGACCCCACACAAGACACAAAGGATGTTCACACCTGTGAACAAGTGACTTTCAAATTTACATTAAAAGCAAATGTTTTAAAGAAAGCATGCTTAATGAAAAGTGGAAAAATCACCTGTTCACAGTCTGGGGATTGTTCTTTTTGTGTATTTCCGTTATCATTCTTAGGATATTCAGAAAATCAAGGTTCCCTATACCAACACGAGGGGCTGACCGTCACTGAGCTGGGCTGAGGAAATGCAAAAGAGTGAAAAACAGAAAGGAGAAAGAAAGCATAAGTAGATAAGGAAAACTCTTCTAACTCTCTAAGCATGTTTTTCTGGTGGTATGTGGGTTATTTCATTTTGGGAATAACAGATAAAGGGTTCAGTGCAGACCAACAAGTATACTGCAGGCATTTTAAATGGACGCTGGCACCTCAGCATCCCCAAAGTATTTCAGTGTATCTGATAGGGAAGACCTAGAAAACATGTGGAAATGCTGGAGTGTGGTTCAGATATTTACTGACTGCTAAGTTGAGTTAAATGGGAATATTATAGGTTAAAAACAGTGAGTGGAAGCAACAATTGCAACACAAGGCTTGCCACATATGTTTATGTACACTCTTTGGTGTCTCGTGAATAGGATTTCTATTTCAGTTAATATAGTTCGGCATTTTCATAATAAGATTCCAGGCCTGGAGTCATGCTGCAACCATTTCCTTTGGCCCCCGACATTTTTACACAATGGATTGACTGCATGTGTTCCTGGGTTTGTGTGAAAGGACAATGAGAAATGGACCACCTTGGGGTGTTACCACAGTGCTGCGATGTCATCACTGTCTTCTGCAGTGTCTCTGATGAGTATATGAACTCTAAATAACATCACGGACCACCCTTTCTTACACCAGCTTTTGGAACTGAGGAATGTATGTACTGGAGAAAACAGAAGAAAAAACTGAGTGATACAAAAATGCATATCTCAATATTTAAAATCAATACTGTTAAATGCAGTCACTTAGACCTTAGAATCTATATAGCTATTATATATTTTAACTTAAAAGCCTGTCTCGGAGCTGCAGACAGGACATACCTAATAAAAAACAGCTGGAAGTGTGATACCATCATAAGAGGGCAGAGCAAGACAACTTTTCATTCACCTTCCAATAAACTTCATGTAGGGAGGGCAGAGTGAAGTCAGGTTGGTGGCAGTTTTCCACACTAAATGACATGTATGTGACTCCCCCAGAAGGCAAAGGACGGGCTTCAGACTGAGCAAGTTTTTAGCCTGAAATAACTTTGCCTACTGCGCTCTAACAAGCAGTTGGACCACAGCAATATTACTCCACACTCAGTCACTTCATCCAAAGCCCTGAAAGCGTCAGGCGAGGGAGGTGTATCATCAGGGCAGCTTGGGCTTTCAGCTCAGCGCTCTGCTGCATTCGTGAAACCTGCTTCTGTTGGGGCAGGAGGGTGAGTAGTGAAACCAGAGAGCTTCTGGGTCTTACGCTGTTAGTCGTGTCCGACACAGGAAAGTTTATAATGCGTTAGTCCTGACCCGGCTGAGCCGCGGCTGCCAGACTTGCCCCAGAGCGGCTGCAGGCTAATAAGGCAATGGCATGCATTCCAGTGACTGCTGGGTTGGGAGCACTCCACACTTGGTAATAATACACGATAGAAATGACAGCGAGCCTGGTTCATTTTCAGCTCTCCTTTATCTTGCAGAACGGTCTCCAAGTGTCTCATTCCTGCCTGTGTTGTCACAAATGATGGTATGTGTGCTGCTTTTAGAAGGGCTCTTCCTACTTTTCTTAGACATCTCCCAACTTTTGTTCATATCTGATCCATTTGTTCTCCAGGCACCATCAGCTTCTTTATGGACTGAGGAAAATAGTTTAGTGATTTAGGTGTGAACCTTGGACATGTGAAACACAGCTTCAGTTTCCATGAATTCTCTTCCTCTGTAACATACTGCATGCAGGATTGAATGCAGGACACGTAGCGATGGAGGGAGACTGACCTTTCTGTTTTGACTGAAACGTAATCAGTCACTACGACAAATTCTTACTTGCTCCATGTTACCGCGGTGCTTGGGAACCGGGGCTGTAAACCAGATCCTCTTTAGGTAGTATCATGTAGACACAGGCTGAAAAGTCTTGATGAAAATATAACAGAAGAGGCAACACGTAGAGGCAGATGTATCACCAGCAGGGAACTGAAAAGAAATACCGAGATTGGCTTGTTAACCAGAAATATTGGTACATTATCAGCTTAACAATAATTGATTTCTTTGGAGGCATCATAGCAGAAGAGGGTAATATAACTGTGATACCATCTAATTATATCTGATTTTTTTTTGTTTGAAAGATGATACCAAAACCTACCAACTGGACATAAAGATTGAATGAACGAAGAATTAATCTAATAAAATGAATGAAAAATAAAAAGGATTTTTATTTTTTAAAAATGAGTCAAAAGAGCAAGTCAAAATTGAGGAAATGGAAATGCTTTGGCTCAGCATTTCTGGCAGCATCCCATAAATGACCAAAAAAAGAGAAGGCAAACTTGCCAGAAGGCAGGGAAGGAACTGTAACAGAAAGGGGAGGAAACAAACCAGCGTACCTACATTGCAACACCCAAGAACTTGTTCAAACTATGCAAATGTATTTAAAAACAAGAAATAGAGCACAAAAGGATATAAAGACAAGGAGTGCACTTTGAGATGTAAAATGCTCTATAGAAGTTATTGCTCACTAGGAGTATTAAGAGCACGTAGGTAGGAAAGTGGAAAGCAATTTTGCTAAGTACAGGAAGAAATCAAAGATAGAAGATGCAGGAAATCAGTGGTCTGAATCTGACAGAACACAATGTTTTTATGCCTGTTCTTACGCTAGGTACCATGGAAAGTTTCATGATCGCAAGCACAGCGAAGCCTTGGTTTGACATCTCATTCAAAACATTTGACCATGGTGATCTCTTGTTTTCTTGCCAAAGTAAATGACTTTCTTCCCTAACTGTAAGGTGCCATCTGCAGACTTGTTCTTCCCTGTTAGAGTTGTTGAGCACTATTTAGCTGATGATCATCTTTTATTTCTGTGCTGGATATTGAATTCTGATTAAATTCTTGTTTCTACAATGCTTGTTTACAAATGGCTAAAATCACAGTCTTGTTCACTTCAGTGAGTCTTATTCCAAGGAGCAGAAGCCGAAGCCTTTTGCGATTAGATCCCATGACGATAATGTGCTGCTGACAGGGAAACCGCTGTATCGGTTTAACGCCGCTAACACTGTGCTGTAGGTAAGGTACACTCGTCTCACAAGCAAGCAAGAAAACTCCAGATTGTTTGAGGGCACGGCTTCTACTTTGGTATCTGCTGTGATATGGGAGCAATGGCAAATGTCAAATTTTAAATCCAGTACCTTGCTTTTTATGGTGCTAGGACAAATAATTTGTCACTGAAGTCTAGTTCCCAACTGAATGAGACTAGGAGACCAGTCAGCCCAGAACTATCTAGCTCCTGACAGAAGAATAAAATACAGAGCTAATTTTGACATTTGCTGTGATCAGTTAATACCCTGAAGCATGAAATTTGATTACCCTTCTCTTAAAAGGCGTAACAGCAGATGTTATTAGTGGTCATAAAATTATCCAACCTTTAAAAATATCACACCGCAGTATTTGACTCTCTGATGTCTCCCAGACCAAAAGAAGAGAAAAACATACCCGAGATTGCACATTAAACGATTGGGTTTTTTATTCAGTCCTGTCAGGTGAAGGGATGTGCATATACTGTAATTGCAATGCAAGAATTGTACTGCGGCTCACATTTCTGCAGAGCATTAAAGTTAAAACTCTCAACAGGGAGGAAAGAAAGGTTAGTATCATTCTGAAGGAGAAGGAGCTGGAAGCTCTTGTTCATGTCCTCACAGCTGGACAGTGAAAACATCATTAATAAGGCCAATAAAAGCATAATTTCTTCACCACAAGGGTTGTCAAGCACTGGAACAGGCTGCCCAGGGCAGTGGTGGAGTTGCCATCCCTGGAGGGATTTAAAAGATGGGCAGACGTGGTGCTGAGGGACATGGGTTAGTGGTGGGTTTGGCAGTGTGAGGCTGATGGTTGGACTAGGTGATTCTAAAGGTCCCTTCCAACCTAGATGGTTCTATGATTCTATGATTCCAGCTGTTGCAGATTTCCCACTAGCAATTGCAAGGCTTCAGGTGATACTGGCAACATATCAGTGGTGCAGATGAGAAGGAATCCAGCTTTCCTGATTCGTTCCTGATCCCTGATGCTGCCTCCCAAGAAACTGTATCTTTTCTTTCCTATGACTTGGTTTTTAGAAACCTGGAAGGAAAACTTCAGAAGGAGTAGCCCTTCCATTTCCTTCTGGTATCATTTTCCTACATCTCCAGTAATATAAATAATCTTGTAAGTGATATAAAACATTTCCAAAAAACATACGTTGAAAGCATGAAGCACTCAAGATCCTCTGCCCAAACAAACTCCTTCCTTCCCTCACTCTCCACATTTTGGTGAGCGCTCAGGCAGCCTCGTCATTTGGATAATTAGAGGGTGCCAGATGGCTGTAAATATGTTCACAATCCTTCTTATCCAGTTCCCTTCTATCTGGCACCCTCATTGCTCTACCCTGTAGCAAGCACCTGGTCTGTTCCAATTTGAAGTCTCCCTTCTACTCTTTTGATCTAAATTGGCACCTCTAGTTTTTATTTTCCCTTTAAATGAAACGGAAAGTTCTTTGGGACCGTTTTGTGCCAGGTCATGCTTCCTCACAACCGCTTTCACCATCAGCTAATTAATAATGTGCCCCCTCCTGTCCCGTAGCCATCCTAGTATGTAAACATCAACTTCCTTTATGCGGGAATTACTGTCATTGAGCATATGAAGATACAGATCACCTGCAGGGAATCACAAGGGCGTAGCAGCTTCTTCCTATTTTGAGAAGAGAGATCTCATGCTTGCCCTTTGCATAGGGGTAAATGGCACGGGATGAGGTGATTCATCCCAAGTCATGCACTCGGGAGCTGGCAGAGTCAGCGTTTGAACAACAGTTCTGGCTTGAGCGCACCGCTCCCTCTCTTCACTACCTCTGCTCCTCACGGTCACCGAATTGTACTTTTGTATTGGAAGGTAGCTCTGATCCTATTATTTCATAGCTCAGGACTGCCCGAGTCTGGGGGCCTAAGCCCATAACGTGACTTCCCATTTACCCTTCCCACACGGCCTGGCCTGGATCACCCACTCTTTGTAGCCCTGTGCTGGTGCTTCGCTTCCATTCTGTAGCTTTGTAACAGATGGCCACTGGATATTGGGAGTGTCTTACATAGGGATAGAAGACATCCGAGAGGCCTGCATTATCCCTGTATTATCGAAAGGAGCCAAACTTGCCATCTTGACAGGTCAGCTGGTCCTGGTATCACTTTCTGCAGTTGTCATCCCATTGCATCGCAGGAGTTTCAAGGCAACAGTTCAGACTACGCAGAGCCAACTTTTGGTGCATGCTACCTCTGCCCTTGAAGGGGACTCAAGGCTCCGGGTGGCCCTGTGAAAGCAGGATCAGGAGCGAGCCCACCTATGGACTGTAGGTCACAACAGCCGCCTTGATCAGCCAAGCCAGAGGGGGTTGGACCCAGCAGAGCGGGGCCAGCGCCAGGCAGGGGAGAGGCCGGTGCTATGCGGCTGCCTACCCTACAGCTCAGGAGGACAGAGCCAAGCTTAACCCTGGAAACCAGTTTGGAGTGGGCTTCCAAGGCAGCAGAACTGGTAGCCATGAAAGGCAGGGGCCTGCTGCCTCGCAGCTTGCACTGCCCCACTTGCACAAGGTACTGCATTTCCTAGAGCCAGCCTTGACGCTGCGTGCCTACTGCATGAGCACAAACCTGTTCATGTGCTATTTCACACACTCCATTGAACAGAAACTTTAGATATTTATTAAGGTTCAGCTGAAATGACAACAATTTCTGTATGATGAGAGTTTTGTATGACCAAATGCCTTCTTTTTTGCCTCTGAATTCATGAGTATTGTTCTTAAAACCAAACATATTGCGATTTAAGGCAGGCAGTTTTTCTTTGTAATGGAAACATTTCTAAACTGCTAAGCAGTAAGAAAAGGACAGAAAACTGTATAGAAGGCACTGCAAAAGGGGAAGTTGTTTTTAAGGCATCTTAAAATACAGACAGTGACATTTCTAAAACTAAAGAATAAACAAGGTCACAAGCTGTCTGAGAGCCTGAGGAAAGCTACAACAGCAAAAAATGTTGGGTCACTAGAAGGGTGATTGGATTGTCAGAGGAAAACTGTTGAGAGAGGATACATATATTTTTTTTAGATTTTTAAATGCATCCATTTGAGCTATCACCCTCATTTTGTATAACAAGGCATTATCAACTCTGTTCTGCGGAGCAGATGCTCCGGTTTGCTGAAGTGTGGGAGACTCTGGCCCTTGCTCTCCAATGTGTTTGTCCCACCTCTAGTGTGCTAGAGTTCATGTGGTTCTTTTAAAGAGTTCCAGTCCAATCCTTTCAGTAGGAGCTTGTGACCACATTTATGAATGGGCACTCGTGGTGCTCCTTCTGCCCTAGCTTTGCTAATGATTCCAAGTAAGACATTCCCCAGCTCTACAACTCACTTTCCCCCATAATAAATGGCAAACTTTTCTACTTTTTTACTCATAAAAAAGTCAATGTTTAACCCCATAATTTGTACAAAAATCCTGGATAAATACAACATCAGATGCTGAAATCGTACTAGGAATTATACTGGTTTGTCTACATTTTCACATTCTTTGCCATTTTTTTCAGCAGTAGTGCCATCTACTAGCAGTAGTAGTAGTAGTAGTAGTGGTCGGGTGACAGCTACCTGGATCTGCTGTGATGGATTCTTTGGTTCTGTGAAGCAGATTCTAGTTGGCAACCATTGTAGAATTACCCATACACACCAGTAGAGAAGACTGTCTTTGGTTAAAAAGATGGACAATAAGAAAATAAGACTTTGGTATGAAAAGTGCAAAGGGTCAGATACAGCGTAATGGAGGCGAACAAAACAAGAGGGACAGGTCAATAGATGCAGGTAGGAGTAACTCTAGAGATGTGCCCATGAAGAAATGAGAAAGCAGGAATCACGGGAAAGATACACCAATAATAGTTGAGAGCAAATCAGAAGCTGTTTGTAATTAACTGGGGAGTTGGACTAGATGATCTCTAGAGGTCGTTTCCGACTCTGAAAATTCCATGATTCCGTGATTAATCTGGGTGCCCACAAAAGTCAGCGTGGTGCCAAAGGTGCACACAGAAGCACTGTGTCATGCAGCAAGCTGCTGAGTCTGGTTCACCTCAAGTCCCCTTCCTGCTCCAGCTGATTACATCGCTCTTTTCTGTTCCTGTCCTGGGAAGCAAAGGATTGGTGTTCCTGGTTTCACTCAGGAAAAACAATAAATCAACTAGTTGCTCCAGTTCCCTGAATCCCAGTCACACGTCAGTTTGCTCAGGAGAGGCAGCGTCTGTCCTTCACTGGCCTGTGATGTGCTGTGCGGTGTTGAGAAGCTGCCTGGTTCCATTCCAGAAGTGGCTGCAATCCCTGCAGCGATCAATGAGCAGAGTTTATACTTGATGACAGATCACTGTTCAAGACTAAATTTCTAGAGAAATTAACTTTACTATTACATAATAGATGAGGAGGCTGCTGCTACAAACCATTATTTTCCCGATAGCATACAGTCAGATTTATCTGTGATTTTGCCTCTTGTTGACTCGCTGGTAGGTTAACTCTTCACTGAACGTGGGGAGGAAGCAGATGGCAGAAGGCAAATTTGCTTAGCTTACTTGAACAAGGAGACAGATAAACTGATTTTCCTAATGATATATTTGACATACAGAGGCCAAATGTTATTTTTATGAGCCAGGCTTCTTGTTTACTGAACTTTACCATTTTGCTTTCCTGCCAATAGACATAAACCTTGAAAAGTGACCCTGTGACCTATAAAGGATCAGAAAGCAAGCAGCCAAGAGTAGGGCATCCAAACTATGCTTTTCCAAGAACCTGCATGATCTTGAATGCCATCTCATGATTTCTGGGAAGCGTGACTCCCAGATTGGACTGCAAAAAAGGTAGACAGCGCTGAGATTATATATAGCAGCAAGTGGGTTGGAAGGAAGAACACTTGGCTCGCAGGAAGTGGGAGGCTGTTCTGAAGAAATCAAGTGACTTATATTACAGCATAAACAGTAATGAAACCAGGCTTGCCTCCCAGTTGCTGGCTCTAACCTTTAGGCAATGCTGCTTCTCTATCAGCTCGTACATTCAGGCTCTCAACATTCAGCATCGTCAGTATTTTCCTCCCTGCTGAGACTTGTTTGGGTATTACAACAACAGGCACTAAAGAAGTCCTGGTAGACAGAGATGGAGGAGAGCCCCTGCTCGGGTTAGGTTTGGTGTACTCTATTTGATTCCTCACTCTGTCTTCTTCCCTACTGACACACAAAGATCTGTCCCTTGGGGAGCGAGTTAACTCACCACGCACGCTAAGATGTGCAGGATCTCACATTTTCCAGAGGGCTGAGGCCATCTCGAAGCACAGTTTGCCCGGACGGCAGGGACGGCTGCAGGGCTACTCTTAGCGTGGAGTAATGTCTGTCCATGAGTATCCTATTTTAAAGAGGGAAGCCAACAATCCACACTAAAAGTTATGAGGCTAGGGAACTAGAGGCAACCAAAATTATGCATGTGCTTAAGGATCAGCAGCTTAATGAGGAAAGGAGGATATTCTTGGTTATAAAACTGTCCTTCCTTTTTGTTGTTAGCCACAGGACTTCAGCTGGTAATGAAAAGCTTTTGAATTAAAAACATGATTTCCTCAGCTCATGTGTGAATACCGAGAACATAGAGGGATCTAGCAGAGCCATCTGCTCATGAATTGGAACTCCTGGTTGGGAAAAGGTGAAGTACCATCTTTCCCTGAAGCACCTCTCAGCTGAGATTGCCTAGCCGTCTCTGCTGTTTCTCTCCCCCCTGGCAGTTTCCCCATCCCACTGGATCTAGGATGTCTGAGCTGATGGCCGAGGGGAGTATCTTCAGGGTGATGCCATATGACCACATGGCTATCAAGAATAGGAGAGCCATTATGCGAATTCCCAAGTTCTCAACTGTGCCTGCCTCACCACCTCTCTCAGATGTGTGCTTATTGTGTCCCTCATGCCACTGTATCTCAGCACCCCGCGAGCTGCCTCACGAGGAACCTCAAGGGAAGTCACCATCCCGTGGCTTGCATCCACAGCACCCATCGTCACCATCACGCTGATATTCTTCCAGTCAATCCAGGTTGCTTGCTGGTTCTCTTAGGCTTGTGAGGTTGGCAGGCACAGAGCACAAAGTGAGCAGGTTTCTGAAGAAAAGAAGGTGCTACTCTTCAGGCTCTCCAAGGATGGAAAGAATCATTCTGCCACCTAATAGCCAACGGCTGCCTGCATGCTTCAAAAGAATAACTCCCTTCTAGGGCATTTGCATTTTTCCTCTTTAGATAGTTACGCTATGCGTTTGCCATGACTAAGTCCATCTGTTGAGAGTTAGTCCTTTAAATAATTATGGCCACATCTCTGCTGGATAGTTCCAATTAATGCCAGTCCTTAGCGTCCTGTTCAATATCAGACTATAAGCCCCTAATTCTTACAGCTCTGAATAATGCCCTCTGTCTGCCTATCATGCATGTATGAACTCTTTATTCTAACCACAGAGCTCTGAAATGTCTCCTTTCTGTCAGCCTGAAGGGAAGTTTTTTGGAAAAAGCAATAATCATTTATATGCATAACTCCCAAGCCGCTAGTGTCATGAGGGTCTGATCTCCAGCACTTTGAACTCTGCCTTGTCTGACCTCTCCCAAACATTCAGAAAAGTTAGAAAGATTTTTTTTTTTTTAATTGTCTTCCCTCTGAGCAGGGAAGAGTTGTTTCAAAACTGAGCAAAAGAGTTGTTTAAAAAATTAAAAATTAATGCAGCGGAAGGCTCACTATAGTGAGGATGGGGATGTTTTAGAAAGTCAAACAAAATAGATATGTCTGAAAATACAGCAGATGATTTGCCAGTCTTGTGTCGTGCTGATAGAAACATTTCCAAAAAGTATAACGCACAGCTACAATTTTCAACCTTTTCTATACCAGATGTCGTGTTAAACAGCAGAGGTGTCAAAACACCACCTCTGACCTCACACGAAGGGAAGGAATTCTAGTGCTAGTGCGGAGGGATGCTCGGAGACTTATTAGTAACTCCCATGAACAGCTCTTCTAGTTAACGAGCTGTGCCGTGAAAACAAACGTGTTGTGCATTGACTGCTGCTTAATCAATCCCACCGCGTCCTTTTATAGGTGGATGAGGGATTATTATCTTCATACGGACAGGGGAAACTGGGACACGGAGATCAAGTTTCTTGGGCAAAGTTGCCAAGGAATTAATAACCGAGAAGCTGCCGGCTCTGAGCTGTGTTCCTGGAGCTTGGTCTCACCCCAGTGGACCGGAAGCATTTTTGGAATACCGACTGCTTCGTGCTGAATGCTCGCTGCACAATTCACACCATGCGTTCTAGTTCCCGAAAACAAACACTTGATGGCAGGAGACAGACTTCCAGGCTTGTCAATACATCTCTTATTACAGTTTCCACTAGCCATTTTAGTGTCTGCTATTCCCAAATCACTTGGGAATATATATAGCTAAAAGTATACATATAAAATATATGTATACGTGTATGTGTGTGTGTGTGTATATATATGCTTTTTCATCAGTTTGCTTTCCTTACCGTCATCGTTTATGCCAGCTGCCATCTCCTGGCAGTCAGAGGAGAACCACTTTGCCTTGTGCTCCAAAACAAATTTGGAAAGGAGGTGAGGTGCAGAAAACCGAGGATTCTCCCAGATCCCCTCCAGGGAATAAAGGAAGAGAAGGAAACTGAGAAAGGGAAGAGTGGTGAAACAGGAGAGTCTGTCTGACACGTGACCTGGATATCGAGCATCCAGAAGTCAAAACCAAAGCCCAGGAGCTGCCCACAGCTGGCTTCAGCTTCCTGCGATCCTCCGCTTCCACCAAAACTCAGACAGGACAGGTATCTCCCGGAGCTTTGGCACCTGGAGATGGCCAAAGGTGACATTAGCGGAGTGAGGGACTCGGTGCTCAGTGGTGTTGCCCCTGCGGCTCTGCTGCCTCTTTGCCTGTGCCTGGGGGTTCCCCTCCGCCTGCCCAGCTCCTCCTGCGACACGGGAGGAATGTTCAAACCCATCAAAGCCTTTGGCAGGACCCAGGTGGCTAGAGGGGAGGGGAACAGGGACAGACATGGGGACATGGGCTGGAAGTTTCTGCTCACCCCGTGGGGAGAGAGGAAAGATTAGCATCTGCTCAGGAGGATTTGGGGAGAAATACGGTTGTGTACTTCTTTACCGCTCATTTGGCAGACCTGAGAGATGGTACCTGAGGGTGTGGGGCCATCAGCAAAGTGACAGGGTGGTGGCAAAGCCACTGCCAGTGGCACAGCCAACCCCATCAGGCAGTTCAGCCAGGGATGCGCAGCGGTTGTGACCTGGTGACATTCAGTACAGGCAAACAGAGGACTGTCCCAGCCGGTAACACAGCCCCGTGTGATATACTGCTGCAGGACTGATCTCCCAAAGATGAAGGAAACTCTGAGTCAAAACTGACAGCAAAAGATTTCACATGGAAAGACACAAATTAACAGGGATGAGTCTGTAAAAAGACTGCATTAAGTTGCCAAAGAGCCATAATTTCTCCTTCAAGAGAGTCCATCTGGCACAGACTCAGTGCAAAGACAGCAATTAGAACAAAAAAAGCAATATGTAACAAATAGAAATGAGGAGATGGAGGGATTGAGAGCAATTAATATGAATTAGTTTTATGAAGTGCATGAAATACAGAAGGAAAAAAGGCAACTTCAGACAGAAGTTCCTGGCTGTCAGTTTTAAGGACAAAATAAGGTATATTTAAAATTGTATTTAGAAAAATTGTATTTAGAGAAAAGAAATCCTAGTAACAGTCCAGGACTTTTAATAGATGGAGACACTGACACTGTTCATAATTATGCAGAAAAAGCCAGAAATTTTTAATAAATACTTCTCATTGGGGTTCAAAAAGAATCAAGAATTACGTGCCAGAATCATACAATGATGATGCGCTATTTTCCAGTTCATTAGTAACAGAGAACAGCAAGTAGGAAAAATTGTTTAAACCATCCAGTCTACAAAGCTTACACAAAGTGTCCTCAAAGAGCTAACTGAGGAGACCTTTGGCCAGCTAATATTAGCTGTTAAATATGGGGATTTGTGGAAATTTTTAGAATGAAAAATACCTCTTCTGCCCTAGTATTCAAAAAAGATCAAGTGGAATAACCCAGGCTGGGCAAGCGGTCAGTCTTTAAAGGAAGCGGTGCGTGCAAAGTGACTCTCTCGCGTGTTAAGTGCTTGTAAAAAAGTGTGAGGTCTGTGCGGTTGTTTGGTGGCCCCCCACGGCTGGGTCACCCCTCTCCAGCAGGACCCCGCTGTCCTGAACCACTGGAGAGCCCCCGCAGCAATGACAATGTATTGAGACAGCAGAAACTCCTAAACCTGGAGACCAAGAATGTGGTGAGACTTGGTGATGCATAGCAGCAATTCCACAAGTGAGAGGAATCTTCCTGCTTTGGGTTCTAAGCCGGTCTCTTAAGGTGGCCAAATTTGGGCAGCAGAGTCTCTCACTTTCCTCTAAAGCATCTAGTCCCGGTCTGTTTTGGATATAAGACACTGAACTAATGGGCTTTGGGTCTCATCCAGACTAGCAATTCCTGCATTCCTATTAATTAGCTCTATAACTTGCTCTCAAACGAGGGGTGCTCTGTTTGAGGAGAGCTGAGGCTGCCTAATGACTTTTATCTGCACAATTAATTCAGCCCAGGCCCATTATAGCTTAAAAAGGGATTAAACGTCTTGTGGATGGTCTGGCTGACTGGTGGCTCATTTGGAAGATGTAGGGTAGGTACCCTTCACCATCCCATTTCAACCTCCGGAGTCCTCTCTGCTCTCAGCACACAGTGCAAACCCTCCTGATTGTGCATTGCACCCAAGAACTTGAGGATAGCAACTCAATCAGATCTGGTTTTAGCTCCCACGGCAGTGCTGCGATCATGGATAAAAACGGGTTGTGAATGAGGCTTGGGTTGCTGTTACTTATACAGGAGGTTTTCTTTGACCGTGGTGTGGTCATTTGCCTCAAACTCAGGTTTGAGCCCTTTGCTATTAATTTTAGTGATGTTACATAAGTTATCCACGCTTTATTCCCTGAAGTGTTATAGTAGAATCTTACAGTAAATTCTCATTATCATTCAAAAGCCTTTTCTGAGCACTGGGCTATTTTTTGAGAGGAGGCCGGATTGAAAATGTTCAGTGGTTCTCTTAGCTTTTGTGTCATTCCTTTCCCGGACACTCAGTAATAGCTCGTTACAATAGCTGTTCCGTGTGGACACACACTTAACTGCTGCCTGTCTCGGCTGTGAGCTGCTGTATTAAGTTCTGTCTCTGCTCTCTCTTTTGCACAGCAGACACTGTATAAAAATAAATAGGACTGCAGCATTTTTCCGAGATGGAGAAATGAACCTGACTGCTGTTTGCACTTAAAAATATTAGTAAAAACACGGATCCTAACCCAATGACTGCCATTTTCAATCACCTGTGATGTAATGAAACACCCAAGCTCACTGCTAAAAACTGAGCCCACCAACAGCAAAATAATCAAGAGATTAATTAGTTCTGCTTTGCATATGATATTGTTTCCTCCTCGGAGCCCTAATTCAGGAAAGCACTTAAGCCCATGATGAATTAAGCGTCTGTTTTAAGTATTGTGTTGAACAAGGGAAGTTTTCCTGATATCTTTTTCTTGACTAAGGACACTAACGGAGATGTTGGTGTCGTTGAGAGTTTCCAGTGGGATATAGGAAAGAGTTTGCAGAGCACAAATGCTAATCATTACTTTTTCAACTTTTCCTTGCTATTTTCTTTTTAACTCCACTCTCAAGTATTGATATTTGAAGGCCTTTTCTTCTTTCTTTCTTGGATGTTAATCCCAGGGACAAGAAGTGTCTCTGATGCCGATTGTTTGTAGGCATAATGCTGAAACTCATGAATCCACAGCTGCTGGGTTTCTGGCTTCCGTTGGTCCATATGGTCACAAGAGGGAAGTGCCCAACGTGCCCTTCTTGGGCAGTTTTTGTTAATAGTTCGCCGTTGTGCTCCCGCACTGCTCCCAGAGGCTCCGAAGAAGGGCTGTAACCTGTACATATCCTGCCATACATCTTCCTGGTCCGAGTGTGGAGAAATTGCCAGTCGAAGACCAGAGACCCACACTGCAAGGCACCGTACAGGGTATCACAAAAAAGAATTCCTTCCTAAAGAGGTACAAGCCCACACAAATATTCATACATGCATATCCCAGGGATGCATTAACATATGATCACTGGACACATGTACATCTGACATATAATGAAACTGAGGTTTTTCCTTTTTTTCTTTTTTTTTTTTTTTTCTAGGGAAGTGGGTCTGTTCTTGCTGAGCTTTAATTTGAAAAACTGGTTGGAACTTGTTAAGTCAATAATTATTCTCGTGAATGTAGGTCAAACTATCTTCTATTTTTTCCTCTCCCTCTTGGGACTTGGAAGAGGATTTCAGTACTCCAGTACTCCCAAGGATAGAAGCACCGTGTTTTCCATTAGTAATAGACAACTCTCAATAACAAAGCAGAAAGACTTGAGGGATTCAAGATAAATATACTCTTATATGCTTAAGTAGGTTTTCCTATAGAGCAACTTCCCTTGAAGCAGGAAATTTGCAGAAATAAAACTGTCTTCTCAATACACTGCAGTTTTCAAAACAGTCTACCATTTTCACAAAATGTACTGAAAAACGGAGTGTTATGGTGAGTGTGTTCAGTGTAAGTGCATTCCCTTCTGTTGAGAGCTTTCCTCCTCAGCAGATAGCTGCCCATTTACATGCACTTAACAGGCAGTAAATCCCTGGCACTTCTCTGAGCAGGTAATTTACAGGATCTCGACATTAGTAACGAGTTGTCAACAGCCCCTCTATGACCAACGGAAAGACGGGCATCTCCAGGGGAACATTTTATTTCAGAAGTTCACCGGTCCACATCAAACTAATTGCCCCATGGGGGTAAAGTTGATAAGGCGCACAGTCGTGCAAGCACGCTTTGCTGTAGCTCCAGGCCACGCGCTGCTCCCCAGCCTACGGGACCGGGTATTCATCTCCACCTGCTGATACAAGCGTCCACAGAAAAATTCACCCAGCTCCAATAACAATGGAGAGCATTTGACTCCTGTTGATTTTATTTTAAGTGTGTGCTGAACATCTTATTCAGCCATATTTTACCATCACAGTTGGGATATCAGAGGGCCTATAGCTTTCCACCTTCTGCAGACCTCCAGAAATAGATCTCGCCATATCTTTTTAAGGCATTTGCCTTATTAGAGAAAAAAAAAAAGGCAACAACAACTTCTGCAGTTTCCTTCATCAGTAACTCCAAGAAATACTTCTGCGCAGCAGGAACTATCAGCTGTATCAGAAAACTGTATTTATCCACCCACCTCACCAGACTGAGAACCCTCTGCTATGAGTCACAATTGTTTATGCTCCGTTCTGGGGTTTGGGGGCTTTTCTTTTTTTTCCCCTTAATGCAGTGGAAGGCTCCAAGACTGGAAACTGCTGGAGAAATATGACTTTATCCACCATAATTTTATTATTGTGAACTGCTTTTTTAAGATATAATTCCAGGATGTGGACCACTGCTATTGAAACAGCACAGGGCTATTTCTTCTTTATACCAGAGTCCTTTACCTCACTCCAGCAGTGTAAAAGTTGCCTCCAAGTGTGTGTAAACTCTATATATAGCAACCAAAGGCCTCTTAATAGTCATCTTCTGCTTTAAAGAGGCCTCGCAGTAATTCAGAAATTTTGTGGCTGCTCTCTTTACCCGGCCTGTTTACGCTTGCTTTGAGTTACTGGTTCTGCAGGGCGTTAGCAACCTGGGGAAATAAGACACGGGACAGGCTATGAATTCCACAGAGGGTACAAGTCTGTTACGGCACCGGCTGAGCAGCGCTGGCTTCGGCAGTAACTGTTATATGTGGAGGTTGAGTGTTTGATCATCAGTGTCAAACAAGGTGGCAGCCACCACAGAGGTGTCACCAAAACGGTGGCCAGACAGTCCCAACATCCATAGCACAAGCAAGATTGTCACATTCCTCATTTTCCCTCCCACTTGAAATTCCTGGGGCAAGGCTAGTAGGAGCCTAACCTGCCTGGGGCGATGACAACCACAGCGGCTCCAGCTCCTGTGCTGGAAGTCCAGGTTGCGTGTGCCACACAGTTGACAATGTGCATAACCAGATTTCCTCACGGTTCGTTTATCCTCAGCTAAACGACCACCAAAGACCAGCGGTGTAGGACTGCAAGTGTCCCCGTCTCCTTGACGCTCTGAGACCAATGGGCTGTCAACAGTTCTCACCATAACCGTCATGATTTCTGACCTTGGGGGGCCACACTTCTTCTGTCTTGCCATGTGGAAAGAGGAGGTCATGCTGGAAGAGGATCCTGATAGAAAACCACTGTAAGACTTTCAGATATGCTGTTTTGTTTTGTTTTTCTCAAAAAAAAAAAATAATTAGGACAGTGTGAAAATGATCTGTGGGCCCCAGCTATGAGACTGCCTCCCCATCTCCAAAAAAGGCCCACCACAATGCAGATGGGAGTGCACAGCAAATTAACTACAACTCTCTTGAGGCACTGCACAAGAATTTAAAAACTGCAATATTTTGGGTTTGCCTCGTTTGACAAAAGGCCCAACTTCTTCTGTGGAAAAATCCACTGATAATATACATTTTGTCATTGTTTTCGTCAAAAGTGTCTGTGGAAAATCTTCAATTCATACCCCACCCCTTGGTGGTGTTGGCGGCTGAACCAGTCACAGATGAAGACAGTTTCCATTCACTGCTGATCTAAGCACTGCGAGGCTGAAAAAACAACTTCCTTCCGTGCTGTTCTCCCCGTTCTGCCTGGGTCTCTGCTCTGAAATGCATCTTTAAAAGCAAGAATGGCGTCATCTAATGCATGTCCCTGCACAGCGCTCCTTGCTCCAGACCTGCTGTGGGACCAGAGGAGGTGGTTGCTGCTAAAACTGAGTCGCTTTGCAGCTTTAAATGCAACAGACTTCAGAGAGTAGGGCAAGGCTGGCAGAGGAGGCAGAGTGCTCCTCTGTGTGATGGGGGCTGGTTAATGAAATATCTTTAAGGATTCTTAAAATATCTTTTAAGGGGGCCTACAGGAAAGCTGGGGAGAGTCTCTTGATCAGGGAGGGGAGCGATGAGACGAGGGGGAAGGGTTTGACACTGACAGAGAGGAGACTGAGATGAGATCTGAGGAAGAAATTGTTGCCTGTGAGGGTGGTGAGCCCCTGGCGCAGGTTGCCCCGAGAAGCTGTGGCTGCCCCATCCCTGGAGGTGTTCAAGGCCAGGTTGGACGGGGCTTGGAGCAACCTGGGCTGGTGGGAGGTGTCCCTGCCCAGGGCAGGGGGTGGGACTGGATGGTCTTCAAGGTCCCTTCCAACCCAAACCATTCTGTGATTCTGTGATTCACAGATGAGAGGCACTGGTTTTGTGATTAAAACATGCAGTGGGTAGAACTGAAGGACATCATACCAGTCCCCCTTGCCTGCAGACACAGCAGCGCTGATCTCTGCACCCTGAAACGTGCTTCTGTGGGTGGGTTTGCTGTGTGCTGTGACAGCTTCTCTCTGTGCCTGTTTCCCGAACTAGTTCAGCTGCAGGCTGATGCGTGGCCCTTGGTTGTTATTGGGCTTTTCTGTTTGTTTTTCAAACCTCTTTTTCCAGACTGTTGTGTACCGATAATACCCCAGGCATTTCCCGGGTACCTCTCCGTTATTTCTTCAGAAATGCAGAAGAGGGAGGGAGAAGGGGGTTTGCCTGTCTTTGAGCTGGGGAGGGGGAAATAACCCCAAAAAGAGCCGCTTTGGCTCAGCTGCTCAGCTGGGTGGGTGCATGGGTGCCTGCACGCACCCGGGGTTCCTCACGCTGCTTCTCCTTATTTGGCTGGGAGCTGGAGCGCGCCGGGGATTGGCTGCGGAGAGGGAGCAGGCGGCGGAGACAGAGAAGGAGAAGCAGGCAGAGAGGGCGAAGGGAAGCAAGCTCACTGCCTGCGGAGTGGCAGCTGACAAGGAAAGCAAAACAACACTCACACGCTTGTCGGCATTTGTCAAGCAAATTGCAGCTATTTTTATAGGAGACAGTTTGCCTACATCTTAACTAAGAATCCAGGGCCCGATCTGATCTCCCTGAAGTGTAATGAGAAATACCTCTTCTCGCCCCCCCTTCTCCCCATCTTGCATGTGTTTTCAAGGCACAGTTGTGCAGAGTTGTGCATAAGCAAGATTTCTTGGCCATTAACAGGCTTCAAACTTACTCTTTTCTGTGCTGCTCTGCCAGGGTGCTCTTTATTCTTATAATGATACAATATTTTGCCTCCAGAGCTGACATAATTGACACGCTGGACAATACAGCCAGCCCTTTCTGGGAATGGCAGACTCGTTGCTCCTCTGTTGGCCAAGCGTACCCTCTTTGTGCAGTGTTATTCCCGCATGGCTAGACCCACAAAAACCGTGTGCCATGCACAAAGCGATGTCTGTGCTCTCTTTGGCTTTGAAGCTCTATTAGGGTTCATTGCGACATGCCAGTGTTTTGGGAAATGCCATCAAAGGCGGGGGACCGTCTAAGGGGCTGGCAGGGAGGGAGCAGAGAAACGGAGGTGGAAAAAACTAGGAGGGGGTAAAGAGAGGTGATCAGACGCAAGGACGAGGACAAGAAGGGGAGCTGAGGCTGTTACTGGAATGGTGAGATTATCTGGGAAGTAAAGACGAGAATAAACTTCCACAAAGAGATACTTTGGGAAGCTAAGCGATTTGTAGGGCAAGAAGAGGGAAAGCAGAGGTTTGAGGAATAAGATTCAGAAAAAAAAGGAGTAGTCAGAAGTGAAGATTAGAAAAGTGGTCGCAATGATATTCCACTTTGCCAACGACCTTCATTTTTGGCGTTTTTCTTAAATTGTCAGGTTCCTGGAGTCATGCAACTGAGTGAGATTCCCAAAAAGCTACAGATGTCAGCAGGCAAAAAGAATTCCGTATTGACTCTCTAAAGCTCTTCCTTTAAGCCGATCTCCTCATCTCAGAGGGTTTGTAATTTCTATTGCTTCACTAGTCCGGCAGAGACAACTTTCAGTCATTTTTCAGGTTACTGCTTCTGCTTTTCAAAGTTCTGCATGAGACTCAACACAGAGCCTTGGAAAACAAGAGAGCTGTTTCTTCATCTCTTTCCAGACTATCTTGATGCAGGAAGCACAGGAAAATCTGTCCAGCTTGTTTTTCAGACTTCTGAAATATCTTGGAACAACGTTTGAATTTCTGAGGCCTTATCCAAACGAGTCCTGAATGCAGCACTTTTTAAGGTTTTCCTATCACAAAGCACCAGGCAGCTTTTTTGTGCAGCTGATGGCTGAATGACAACGGACCTGTTGCAGACACATTTGTTCTGTGGTTAGATTTGCCGAACAGGTTGTGTGTATTGAGAAGTGGCCTGGCAGTCTGTGTCCTGCAGCGTGGTTCCTGCTGCCACCCCGGGTGACAAACTCGCTGCTGGGGTCTCGCAGCTCAGGCTGTATCGGGTACGTGAGTCCTGGAGTGGGGAGAGGCCATGGTGTGACACCGAGAGTAATGAATAGATCTACGTACGCATGTATGCATGTCTGTCTCTGTCTATCAAATATTTTTGCAATATCTGGACTTTTCTGGGGAGAAAAAATTCCTTGTGGAGACCTTCTTCTTCATCAGACTCTGCCTCATCACAACAAACAGCTCAGACTGAGCATGTCTGAGATTAAAAAAAAAAAAAGGAACAAGTTTGTACAGCTGGTTATTTATCGTGACATGGCCTTGTTGCCTAAGCAGAACATGTGGGTTTATAAATCAGGACTTTTCCTTTAGGGTAGATTGGTGTGATTTGTAAATCTCTAATAGGATCTGTAAATCTGCAGCAGGGTTAATAAAACTAAGCTTAGATTTATAAATTGAGAGTAGGGTTTGCAAATCCATCAGTGGGGGTGGAAATCCTATAGGCCAACTCCTACAGCTGTTGAACATTTTTATTCTCCATCTGATTTTTAAAAGAGTGATTTTTTGAAACCAGTCTGTAAGACTTGGCATATGCAGGTGAGGTTGTTGAAATATGAACCAAGAAAGAGGACATTTCTTAGGCTTTAAGAGCAAGCCTAGAAATTGTGGAAACCGTGGAAGACTTTAATGCATTTTTGTGTATTTTAAATCTATTTTTCCAACCTGTTCTTCCTATCTCCGCTTGGATCACTGTTATTGTCAAACCAGCCTGTACGCTTTCTTTCTGCAAACTACCAGTTACTGTTGAAGAGGTCACAGAGAACAAACCCTGTCCTTTGTTACCAGCAGATAGTGTGATTTTATTAACACCGGTAAAGAGAAATATCCTTGCACAGAATTATGCTAAGGCACAGAGTTCAGATTCAAGCCCCGGTTATTAAATCTGATGCAGGAATTGCTGAGTGAAAATATCTGGCAAATACAGGCAGAGCGCTCGGCTCGGGAGCTGTACAGTGCACAACACCCAGGCGTGAGCGCTGCTCTCCATGAGTCTGTGGTGCCTCCTGCCTCCCGTCCTGCCCCCTCTCTGCTCCCAGCCAGCCTGGCCAGGACACGGCCCAGTGTCACTGAAACCTGCCGTGAGCCTGAAGAAGGGTCTTTTTGACAGTATTAGATACCTCTGTGACACTGATCTGGTGAGAGCAGACACTGGACTAGGTCATAGTAGGAAAAGAAACAAAAAATTGCCTTAATTTTCATACTGCTGGGTGCGGTATGTTATTGCATATTTTAAGAAAACATGTAGGAGGGAACTGTAATTCTAAGAGCTGTAAAATGTCCAGGGCTTGAGCTTGCGATGTAGAAGATGAAGCCAGGGGTACTGTGGGATCTGGCGGCTCGCTGGCAGTGCAGCTGAAATAAATATGCTGCAGGGAGCTAATGCTGAGCGGAGAGGCGTGCCTAGTGCCCCGTCCTCATGGGCCGTGCTGCTGCAGTCGGTGCTGGATAAAGCAGTAGCCACATCATGAGGCTGCA